>JARFXV010000238.1:0-55000 GCA_031761425.1 Cosmopolites sordidus
TATATATATATATATATATATATATATATATACTGGGTGTTAGGTAAACATGCGGCAAAAATACAAGAGGTTATTCCTTGTCCTATTCTAAAATTGAAAAACCCCTTTGTTTCGAAGATACAGGGCGAACAAAATTGGCGACAACCATATTCGATATTTGTTGAAATCATTAATGGAAATAAAAGTAGGGTGTACGTCAATGAGTTTATCAAGTAAAAGGTCAGGAAGATCACTGACTGTAAGGACAGTAGAATTGGAACAGAATGTGCTGGACATGATAGCGAAAGAGCCTGGTAGTTCTACGCGAAAAATTGCAAATGCTTTGAATGTGAGTCATTGGACAGTTTGGAAAATTCTTAAGGACAATTTGTTGTATCCATTCCACATTCAACGCGTTCAGGCACTACTACATGTTGATTTTCCTCCACGTATTGCATTATGTCAGAGATATTGCAAACTTTACTTCGCATCCCTCTATTCCTGACACAAATTGTTTTCACCGATGAAGCCACTTTCGCAAGAAACGCAATAAGGAATTTTCATAATAACCATGTGAGGGCAGATGAAAATTCGCATGAGTTATGCGAAAATCGTTTTCAACATCAGTTTTCGTTGAATGTTTCGGTTGGAATTGTAGGTGACTATCTAATTAGACCGGTATTTCTATCACAAAGACTTACTGGCGAGGTGTATCGCGACTTTTTGGAAGCAACGGTGCCTGAGTTTCTGGAAGATGTACTATTGGCAACAAGGCATGAAATGTGGTTTATGCACGATGGTGCACCACCACATTTCAGTTTGGTTGCTCGTGATTTTTTAACAGCAACATACGGATATCGCTGGATTGATCCACACGCTTGGCCTGCTCGATCCCCGGACTTAAATCCCCTGGATTATTTCTTCTGGGGATATCTGAAGTTATTAGTTTACTCTACTCCATTGAAGAATTTGGATGATTTGCAAAATCGGATAATTGCTCGGTGTAACTTAATTAGAAACGACCCTGGTGTGTTTGAAAGAGTTCGGCAGTCAATGACGAGAAGATTGAATGCTTGTATCAAGGCTGGAGGAAGTCATTTCGAACATTTATTGTAGATTGAGCAACTTTACATGTACTTTTTGATAATAAAATGTTGTTAATGTCGTAAATTTTGTTCACCCTGTATCTTCAAAACAACGGAGTTTTTCAAAAATCATCATACAACAAAATATTCTTAGAATAAGTCAAGGAATAACCTCTTTAATTTTTGCCGCATGTTTACCTAACACCCTGTATATATACATACAGCAAATCAACTTGATTCTCTTGATAATGCCATCAAAGTGGAAACCGAAACGTCGAGATTTTGCAAATCTAAAACGCGGTTCTGTCCGATATATAAATAAAGGTGGTAATTAAATGTTCTACCTAACATATTAAAGAAATTTATAGACTGGATATTAAAGCAATGATATGAGCTCTCATGAATTTATAGACTTAATACTTCTGAACAAATATAAATAATAGTTGAAGAAGACACGTTTGTGCGGATATTGTTTTCACACCTTGTAACTCAAAAACCATTGTGTAACACCATATAAGTTGCAAGGCGCAACATTATAATAACTATACTGTGAACTGAAAATACGACCGGTGTCTTGTCTGAACCTTATAACTGTTATTTATAATTTTGAATGTCATCAGGCTTTTCTATCTATGGTAACGAGAAATGTTAGAGCAGGCGCCAGAAGAATATTTTAAAAAAGACCTATTTAGTGCGAATTGTCTTGCACGACTTTGCATATATTTTTTCGTCTCGACATTTTTTATAGACGGACTGGTCTAAAATTAGATTCGGTGTAGGTTTATCGAAAGTGTGTGAACGTCTAAAATGAACGGTTAAGGAAATTGATGTCTGATCGTCAGCTTTTTTATGGTAAAGAACATTTTAGGACTTTTGAGCCAATTTTTATGTTGTTTTTATATAAAATTATTATAATCAATTTATTCAGGCATCAATTAAGATATAACATATTGTGAAGGACAAAAAGTGTAACATTCTGTAACTCTGTAAACCACGTACTAAATTAAATGTTCTATACAAGGTGCGTCTCATGGAAAACGAAACTTTTTCAAAAACAACACAAATATTTAACTTTTCGGCAAAAAATCACCTTGCGCGTCAATATAACGTTTTGCACGGTCAATTAGGTTGACGAATAAATTTTTGAGGTTGACCAAAGATATGTCCTTCAGGATGGTTTTCGAGACCTTGTCAATGGCTTCAATGTCGGCATAACGTTGTCCTTTCATCGGCAAATGAAGTTTTTCGAAGAGGTAGAAGTCGCAGGTCAAATTAGGCTAGTATGGTCAATGATTGATGGTTACAATGTAATTTTATGTCAAAAAATCAGTGATGAGCATCGAGCGATGGGACGGCGCATTATCGTGCAACAAGCCCCAGCTGCCTTGTTGACGGTATCGTTGATGCATACGATGAATACGCGTATGCATCAACGATAAAACACTTTGTGCACCCGAATTCCCTCCGAATCGTAGATACAAATCAACATTGTTTCGATTTTTGATTTCTCGAGATGGCTTTTCTGCGGATTTGGCTCGCCCGGTTACTTCCTTTCTGCATTTTGACGCTTGGCTTCTGGATCATATTGATAACACCACGTCTCGGTCGCCTGTGACAATGCTGTATTTTCATCTTTTTCGACTCTTTAATCATGTCTTTAAAAATTTCGTCAGTCAAAATGTGTACAACAAAGCGTGCACAAATTCCAAAATTCCAAATGATCGGTCAAAATAGGATGAATTAAATCTTTGGATGTTCAATTCCATTTCCATATATCGCAATGAAGATTTTGGCAAATTTTTTATAAATTCATGCAGAATTTCAATGTTACTTTGAGTAATCACGGAATTTTTCGGACCATGATATGCGTCGTCCTTAATGTCCTCACGACCTACTTTGAATCCTTTAAAACACTCGTCGACTCTGGTACGGGACAAACAATCCCAACCATACACTTTTTTCATTAATTAAAACCTTTTGGTGAATGTTTCACCAAGTTTAAAACACATCTTAATATTCGCACTGACACTTTAAGAGCGATAACTTCTAATAATGCTTCTAAAAATCCGAATGTCATGAAATGTTCTAAGAACTCCAATGAAGGCTGCATATACCGTATGTATATACCGTGTGTCTCAGTCAAATGGAATAAATTCGTTAATAAATAAATGGGGGCATGTTCGAAAAAACGCTCGAACACGTTTATTGGTATTTTTAGGTGCGCATTTTTTTTAACAAAAATTTTTTATACAGGGTGTCATGTAACAGTCGCCAATACCAACTTTCTTATTTTAAATACAACACCCTGTATATTATTTAATTTTTGGATTCTTCAGGAAATTCTAGACATATTTCATGTAAAATATCCTAGACTTATCTTCAACTGTTTCGGAAATATTAAGTAATTCTTCGAACATTCTCAGCAAATAGGCAAAAATAAAAAATCAGGTTTTCAAAGGTAGGTATTTGTTGTATGAAACGTCAAAAAAATCAACGTGCCTTTTAAATTAGTTTTCTTTGACGTGTGTGATTCATTTGATTTAAACATGGTGTATTTATCAGAGAGTCATAAAATAACTATCTTAATGATGATAGGTTATGGAGATAGGACACGAACTCAAGCCGAAGTTATTCGTCTCTTTAGGGAAAAATATCCTGACTTACCACCCATATCCCAAGGTACAATAAGTAAAGTTGAAAAACAATTTAGAGAACTGGTACACGTGAGACAAATTAAGAAGGAAGCAGCGTCGTTGACCGATAACAAAAAATTGGATGTAATGCTTGCATTCCAAGACAATCCGCATACCTCAACTCGACAAGTTGCCTTGGAAAACAATGTTGGTCGCTCTTCGGTTTCCAGAATATTGAAAGAGAATAAAATGCATCCGTATAAGCTACAGCCTACTCAAGAGCTTAGTGAAGACGACTTCGACAGAAGAATGGAGTTTTGCGAACAAATGATGCACAGAATAGACAACAACCTTCTGAGACTGGAAAATGTTTTATTTTCTTATGAATCTACTTTTACTCTTCATGGGGATGTCAATCGCCAGAACTGTCATTATTGGTCGAGAGAAAATCCTCACTGGATGCGGGAAATTCACACACAAATACCTGAAAAGATTAATGTCTGGGCAGGTATTATAGGAGATCAAATAATTGGTCCAATATTTTTCGATCAAAATTTAAATGGGGTAAATTACTTAGACTTTCTCCAAAATCAGCTCATTCCAAATCTTATAAATTTGTACCCTAATAGAAGAAATCCTCAATTGCTAGCCGACACAATTTGGTTCCAACAAGATGGAGCACCCCCCATTATCAAGTTAATGAGCAGCAGTACCTCGATAATGTGTTTCCAAATCGATGGATTGGGAGGAGAGGGCCACTAGAATGGCCACCAAGGCCCTGGACCTCACTCCGTTGGATTTTTTTTATGGGGATATCTCAAAAGCGTCGTATACAAAACCAAGCCACAAGATCTGAATGATTTAAGAGGACGCATTACCGACAGCATTAGGTCAATTACGCCACAAACATTAAATAATGTCAGGAATCAGTTTTACTTGAGGTTGGGGTGTTGCCAGGACGTCCAGGGTTCACAATTCGAGCATTTGTTACATTAAGTGTTTTAAATAAAAAAATTATACAAAAACTAAATAGTCTTGAAATATCCACAATTTTGTTTACAGTGTTAAAAAAAAGTGTAGTTGCGCATTTTTTCCAACGAAAACCTTTTATACAGGGTGTGTCATGTAACAGAGGCCAATACCATCTTTCTATTGTGTGTTGTAGCGAATTTCTGTAATCAAATGATTTTCAAAAAAAAACAAAAAAATCAGTTAATTTTTGCAATAACTCTGGAAACACTTAATATTTCCGAAACAGTTGAAGATAAGTCTAGGATATTTTACATGAAATAT
Organism: Cosmopolites sordidus; assembly: GCA_031761425.1. Classification (NCBI taxonomy): domain Eukaryota; kingdom Metazoa; phylum Arthropoda; class Insecta; order Coleoptera; family Curculionidae; genus Cosmopolites; species Cosmopolites sordidus. Next base: position 4,991 of record JARFXV010000238.1, read on the forward strand.
GTCTAGAATTTCCTGAAGAATCCAAAAATTAAATAATATACAGGGTGTTGTATAAAAAATTTTTGTTGAAAAAAATGCGCATCTAAAAATACCAATCGACGTGTTCGAGCGTTTTTTCGAACACGCCCCTATTTATTTATTAACAAAGTTATTCCATTTGGCTGGGACACACGGTATATATATATATATATATATATATATATATATATATATATATATATATATATATATATATATAAATATGCCCACAAGGTAGCGTAACGGAACCGTGGAGGGAAATATTACAGAAATCTTTCACCCTTTCTCCACGTGGTGCCACCGATCGCCTTCGCCGAACTGTCAACCATACGACGTCACGTGTCTTTCGGGACCTATTTTCTAGCCTTTCAGCCGTCATCAGCCGAGCTCCAGACGAACGCAAGGAAAGCAGTTCGGAGAGACAATCGACAAAATGGCCAGTTAATCTGGTCTGGCCCCGATATATATATATATATATATATATATATATATATATATATATATATATATATATATATATATATATATATATATATATATATATATATATATTAAACTATTAGTCCGGGAGTACATCCGATCGCTTGTGTCCTGTTTGTTGGGAACGTGCAGACTCAGACAGAGTCTTCAGACAAGCATTGAGAATGCCAGGTGTGACCTTGGCGAAACGTCTGCACGTTCCCAATAAACGGGACACAAAGGGTCGGATGTATTCCCGGACTAATAGTAGATTTTTTGAGCACATCATCTGTTGTGTTATTTGGCCCCATTGACAAATGAACGACGTTTTGAATGATCCAGTGATTTTAATTTCTATGTTATTTGAATCTTGTATACCTTCAGAGCTAAATAATTTTATTAATTATTGCCATGTTGTGGATTGACTGCAAATTATTGTTAACGTGGAGTAATGGAGATTTCTGGATCTTCAGCAACACTTTCACGTATCAAATCAGTATGTTTTTGTGAACGACCACTCCGAATGTATACTGCTTCTCTTTAACCTTCCACCGAACCCGTTTCTTGAAATTTTTGATTAATTAAACTGATAGTGCTTTCAGATGGATGATTGTGCAAACCGTAAATATCACGTTAGTTTTTAAAAACATCTTTAATGAACGCCCATTTTCATAAAATAATTCAACAGTTTAAATGCGTTGTTGTATTATGTATGACTATTTTTATAAATGTCATGCATTACACTTCTGAAATGAGACTGGACCTAGGCAAGTTCACAACGCCATCTGTCTTTTATTCAGGAATTAAAAAGACCGCTCAATTTAAATGATCCGTTATACAGAGTGCGCAAAATACTAGAAACAGATAAAATTATATGTAGAGTTTTATAAATATGTTGTATGGAGAATTCGTTAAAAAAACAAATGGATTTTCGAACCTGAAAACAATATTATATATAAAAGGACTTCAAAAGTAGGTATACAGTTATAAAAGTTATACAGAGTTGGTTATTATTTACTATACTATATTTTACTATGATATGCTATAATTTTATGTTGTTTTGTTAATATTTTATATCTTTTATTATTTTCCATTATATATTTATGATTTTTTCAGATAATCATAGCTGGTTATTTAACCAATGACAAAGGCAAGTGGATAATCAAACAATATTTGAAAACGAAGAATGCTGAAAAAGTTCGACATAAATGGACTGTACAATTTGATACACCTCCACCAACTAGATCAGGGGTCTCTAAACTTTCCAGCCTTAGGGCTATAGTGATTACTCCAGTAAGTTCCAAGGGCCAAAACCGTTTTAATTTTCCTGCCATACGCTTGCTAAATTCGCTTGTTGCGGGCCGGATTGGTGGCACTGACAGGCCGGATTTAGCCCGCGGGTCTTAATTTGGAGACCTTTGAACTAGACTAACTACTTGTATTTAAAGTCATCTAAAATATGAATTTCTAATGCGCCAAATAGTCGTCAACCAAACGGTATAACTACCCATAAAAATGAAATGTTAATTGTTCTAGCATTTACCCAAAGGCCAAAAAAATCAAAGCTTCTATTGAGTTAGAGAATTCCCGTAGATCTTTTGGGTCGTCTGATGCAATATTTAGGTTTGAAAATGTGTCGGCCAAGATTACTTAATGGGTTATTAGAGGATGATTCAGATCATTTACAATTCTGCAAGGTACTTTTGAATGAAGAAAAACAACAGATGGACCAACAGCGACAACAGATGGACCAAAGCAATTCTGGAATGGATACCTCCTGATCATAAATGCCTGCGAAGAAGGGCGAAAACACGATGGACGGATCACATCATCAAGTATATTGGACCCGAATGGCAGAGGAAAGCTCAGGACCGTGCGAATTGGAAGCATGCTGGGGAGGTCTTCATCCTAAAGTGGATCGACAATGGCTGAATGATGTTGATGATGACGATGATGATATACACCTATATATATATATATATATATATATATATATATATATATATATATATATATATATATATATATATACATATACATATATATATATATACTATATATATATACTATATATATATACATATATATATATATATATATATATATATATATATATATATATATATATATATATATATATATATATATATATATATATATAGGACCTATAATATACCTATATATATATATATATATATATATATATATATATATATATATATATATATATATATATATATATATATATAGGTATATTATATATATATATATATATATATATATATATATATATATATATATATATATATATATATATATATATATATAGGTGCAAAAGTTTGGAATATTCAAACATGTCACTTTTTTATTGATATTAAGTTTTTGTTTTACTCGTTTACGTAATCATTATTTTATTACAACTTTTACTGGTACCAAATAAAACTCGACACCAAAAGACTAATGTATATAAAATTGATTTATTATTTTGGATTTATACCAGTTGCTTTCAAAAGTAATTTAAAAATAAAAAGAACAACTTTCAATAAAACTAATAAGCAGTAGTTCCCTTATGAGTCTGCATGCATGCCTGTAGGCGATTTGGCATGCAGTCAATTAAATGATCATTTTGGGCTCCTGGAATTCTCTCCTATTCTTCACGAGCAGCATCTTTTAGTTCTCGCAGGGTTCGAGGAGGATTGTTTCGTTTCTTTATGCGTGTTTTCAGAATGTCCCAAGCATGTTTAATGAGATTCACGTCAGGAGAATTTGTTGGGTTATTCCCTCCTCTTCAAGAAAAAATTGTACTGCTGTTCAATGAGGAGGTGCGTTGTCATCCATGAAAACAAATCCATCGCCCACTGCGTCTCGGAACAGACACACAACAGAATTTAAAACTTCCTCGATGTACACAGCACAAGTGACTCTTCTCTCCAGGACCAGTAGAGGTGTCCGTATACCCCTCTTAATACCACCCCAAAACATCACGCTCCCACTTTCAAATGGGACACGCGGTTGAGGTGTTTCTAGTCGTGCTTGTCCGGCTGGTCGCCCAATTAAAGTTCTTCATAAATCAGAAATCAAGCCACTTATCGTCTCATCAGAGAACATCACGTTATTCCAGTTAGGACTAGGATCCACCATTTCTCGAGCGCAAGTAAAAAAAGCCGACAAAAATGTTTAACAATTATACAAGACGCTGGAATTTCTAATTGAATAAACGAAATGAGATAAAACTTCAGTTAGATATCAAAGTCAGTCATACCAACATATAATAATAAATGTACGTAAATTACTCGATTGCTAAATTAAATTAAAAATAATTGATTTTTTCAATGTTATTGTTTTCAGATTGGAGATTCATCAGGCGATCAGAATACTTTTCCAAATAAAAATCACAAATAAAAAAATACTGCATCCGTTATTACTGTCACTCTAATTAGACAAGAGAAGTCATAAAAATATTTAGGATTAACTCAAAGTTTGAACGTAATCATGCCCGCCAACTAGATGAGCCGACATAAAAGTTTATCGATGTCATAGAAGCGCGTCTCTGTATTATCTCACGACAGTCGAAAAACGTTTTCTCCAGGTGACTTGATTTACGGGCACTCTTAAAAAAAGGCCACCGTGTTTTGATCACGTGACATCGATGACAATACATTCTTCGAAGTGCTCTTTGACTTTACGACTTTACCGGGAACGTCTTAATAGTAAAATGTATTTACGATGTCCCGGTGGTAGTTGACGGGCCTTACGTGTAGTAAAAACAGTTGTTTTAATGAAGGGTAACAAGTTGGGATAATATAATGCATCGTGGTAACGTACGCTAGTGTGGTTTTTATTTCGAAAAGAAATCTGGGTTTAGTTTGATGGTATACGTAGATTTATCGGATTACATATTATATATAGTCCGGTTCAAGATATTTCGTTGCCTTTCGGCAAAATGTTAATTTTCCCAATAAATTTCAATAAAAATATTCCTAGTTTCTTCAAAAGCGCCAGAGTCGGAGTGGTTTAATGTCTGAATAATATTGGAAAAATAAAATATTGTTAAATTATTATTATTAGTATTATTATATATGACTAAAACATTGTTTATTGATTTATGTATTTGAATTTATTAGTACAATAAAAATAAATACATAAATAAATGTATCTATTAGTATAATAAAAATTATAACTTAAATTTAATTAATTACACATTTGATTCGGTTTCTCTCTCACTGTCACTTTGATCTACATTAATAATAAGTGGTTCTATATTATTAGTAAATGATAACAGAAATCTTCTATTTTAATAACATGGTTAATCGAATGTACCCAACTCTCTTTGGGAATATTATCTACAACCTTAGTAATTAATGTTTAAGCACTTGCACTTAGAGTCGGATAAATGTTTTCTACTTTAACATTGGATTTTACCTGATGCCCCATATGCTCAATAGGATTAAAAATACAGTAATACGGGAGAAGGCGAATCACATCCATATTCCTTTTTAATATTAAATGTCTTTAATATTTCTAGATCATATTTTTATATGTATTTTCGAAGTATATATCGTTTTTTAACATATTGTTTTAACAAAAATTAATGTTTAATATTTTTGAAGGACAACCGTAAACAATTTGAAACTCATCCATCCTCGCAACCAGCATGTAAAATTGTGAATCTTTTTCCCTTGTTTGCTGGGGCTTTGGTTTGGCATTTTCTTGATGTATCTACCCATCCTTTTGCTGGCATCTCATGTGTATCGAACCATGTTTCATCAAGGTAGATAATGGGACGATTTTCTAATCTGTATTTTTTTATATATAGTCAAATCGCCATTGTTGCAATCGTTATGATTCCATTAATTTTGTCTTTTATTAATGGTCCGATTTGCAAAACCCATCAGAGATAATATTCTCCGAAGGCTAGTTCTATTGCAAAGAATGTTGACTTCATCTTTCTTTAGTCGCTGTTGCAATGGATGCAATGCAAGCACAGTTTGCTCTTCATACATAATAGCATAAATTTTGCTTCGAATTAAGTCTTGCTTAATTTGCTTTTACCATAATCACTACGAACTTTGTTTGGCTTTAAATGGCTTCGTCTCAATATAACTGTAGACAACGACGTTTTCGTTAATGAAGAAGTTTCTGCTACGGCTGCACTTACCTTAAGCCCCCTATTTAATAAAAAACGTACACATTTTTAACAATTTGCTTAGCATCGGACGATAAATGTTTTTTTTTTAATGAACACTACCGGAGGCACAATGATCATTATCTTGCCAAGAACGCCACATTTTTAGCATATTTGGAATATTAAAAACACAATCGAAATTATAGAGTTGCACTGTTTAAGAAAATAATGCGAACTAAACTAAAATACTTCAAAACTACTAAACCAGACATAAAATTAATTTTATCTTTTTACATGTTATTTTATTAGGCCCCACCCAGTTTAGGTTTTTTGTTTCGTTACGACAGGGGTTGTTAATAGTTTATTGCAGCCTTTCGGTCAATGATATATCTTGAACCGCACTATACTCCTATTTTTATTAAGAAAAATTGAAGAAAATATGTACATAAAAACTACATTTAATTTACAATAATACTGTGTATGCCGATCTGTTCTCTCCTTCATCCCTCATCATACTTTCATCTCTTCGCGTTCATAGAGGTTCTGATGTTTCTGGCTAAAGATTTGATCTACAACTAAATTAGCTAAACTCAAGTCTTCCAAGGAAGTAAAGTTTCTATGATCTAAGCTGTTCTGAAGCGATATAAATAAATGGTTCGGAGAGCATAGTAGATGGACCAAAACATCTCAGTAGAGTTTTAAAAGTTTGTTCCCGGTTATCAAAGACATGTGTGATAATTTTCGCTTAGTGAACCGTATTTCTATAAATATTTAGTCTATTTTTGGACACCAGTTCATAATAAATGATCCTTCTCGTTTCACCAAAGGCATAACATAACCTTCTTCGGATATAAACTGGCTTTTGTGCTGGTTGAAAGGGCTCTTATACCATGACCTCTTGCGCATAACATTATTATTCAGAATCCACTTTTCATCACCTGTCACATCGTTTTCTTTTGACTACTTTCTAGATCCATAATTTCCATGAGGAGTGAATTGTGTTCGAGAACTTGATTCGTTTTTTCTTTCCTCGCTTCTCCTTTTTTAGATGGTGATCTTTTTTGTACAATTTCATCAATTTGTCATAGGTTGGAGCGTTGCTAGCTTCTTAGTTTTCCATCTGGAAAAACTGATTCCCGAGAACCGAACTACTAGATCAGAAAACATTGCCGATCACAAGAGCTGCCGACACTAATTCTAGCTATATCAGATTGGCAGTCAAAATAAACGTATCAGTGTTATTTTTTAAAATGGAAAATATTGAAAATCCTGCAGTGATTAAATTCTTTGTAAAAAAAGGTTTAAAGGCAATGGAAATTCATAGTAAAATAGGGGAGTCTGCTCCTTTAAAACCAATGGCTTGTAAATCTGCGGGTGAGTATCAGTGTGATCGTATAAGCCTGGATGATGATCCTTGTTCTGGACGTCCAATAAATGCAACCACTGAACAACTAATTATATACATGAGATAGTTATGGATGACAGAAAATTGACTTTGTGTAAATTTGCTAATTTCTTGGATATCTCAGCTGAATGGGTATTTCATATTTTGAAATTCGGCTTTAGAAAGCTATGTGCAAGATGTGTGTGCATTTGTTAAATTCTGATCAAAAACGACTTCGAGTAAAACTTCCTAACCAACATTTGGATCTTTTTCAAAAGAATGAAATAGATTTTAAATGTCGTTTTGTAACTATGGATGAACTTGGGTTTACCACTATGATGCTGAATTGCGCCTACAAACCGCAAAGTGGACTGAGCGCGTTTGTTCAGCTCCGAAGGATGTTCCGGCATCCATTTTTTGGGATGCACAAGGCATTTTGTTAATTGATTACTTTCAAACTAAGGAGTTACACTACGAATTGTTGGAGCATCCACCATATTCACCATATCTGGCACACTCTGACTTTCATCTATTCCAAACCTCAAAAAATTCCTACGTGGCTAACGTACTTCCAGAAAATCAACTCAGAGATGGAATAAATGAATTGTAGAACTGCCGAAAAAAATGTATTGAGCTTAAGGGAGAATATATGGAAGAAAAAAGTCATTTTTTCATTTATAAACTTTTTTATAATTTCCACTCCGCGGACTTTTCAATTAGTCAAAAAAGTTTAATGCAAAACAATAAAATCTTTATCGGAAGAGCATGTAAAATTACAATATTTTAAATCAACATTAAAAGTGATATAAGATCACATCGCTTTAGATTCCTCATGAACGATGAATTTCCAGAACTGGTTCTCGTGTACAAATATTTTTTATCTCTCTATTTTCAGTGCCCATACCAATCTCACTTTTAATGCCTTGTATGTTTGTTATTTAGATTGTGATTCCTGAAGCTTTTATCTTGAAATTTTTAAGATTCCACAAAAAAGGTGTTTTTTTATTTACTAATAAAAACGATATTTTCTAGCTCATCAAATTTATATATGTGATATCTTGATCTATCCGTTGTTTTTAGCCGATTCATTAAAAGCCAAATCATACGTCACTCTACCGAAGAGCCGTGGACATGGTGGAATGTACAGCCCGTACGATTCCCGCGCGATGGTAATCTGACGCTCATGAAGCGATAGGTTTTATGCTTTTTATTACTCCATATACTTAAAAAGTCACAGTTTCTCACGCCTTTCTCTTATCTCGATCTGTGGCGGAGCTTTTAGTTGCTGCCGCCACCACGGCCGTATCGAGAGTGCCGCGTCGGCCGGTGTGGTCATCGGTGACCTGTTGCCGGTTTATTGAGGTAATAAATTCAACAGCACACCGCCATTCCGAACCACCCTGTATATGCAGATTAGGCCAGAGCTCGGTCGTAGAGCGTTTGCTCCAGTGGTAGTCTATGAGGTTTTTCGATTTAGTACTATGATCAAAAAGAAAGAAGACTTTAAAAATTTCCCCCGCCCCCCTTTGCGTATCAATACAATATTTATTTTTTAAGTTGGTATGACTGTCCTTGACATCAGAGAGAAGTTTCATATCTTTTTACTTGTTACGTTAGAAATTATAGTGCCCTTTTTATGCTGGATAAATTTATCGTGCGAAGAATTTGCAATAAATGTCCAAAAAATGAAATTTTTATGCTAATGCAATAAAAATGTTAAGAACGTGTTACGGCAATAAAGTTTTTTTTCCTTTATTTCGGTTTTTCGCCACTATCTAAAACTCAAAAGATATCAAAAATATCTGTTCTTAAGTAAAGAAAGAATCACTGGGTAAAAACAAAAAACCGAACGGAGACTCTCAGTGATTCTTTTTTGTAATAAATTTGCCTAACGAACAAAATTTTTAAACATATAAAAATATTATAAAAAGTTTTACAAACTTTTAACGTTAACGTTTCGGAGGGTACTCTCCCCCAGTTTTCAAAACTAAACTAAAAAATAAATTGTATTAATTTGTAATATATAAAGTAACGAGTGAAAGTAAATATATTTTATTATGAAAAATTTGTCTCCGTTTGGTTTTTTTGTTTTTACCCAGTGATTCTTTTTTACATAAGAACAGGTATTTTTGATATTTTTTGAGTTATAGATAGTGACGAAACACCCAAATAAAGGAAAAAAAAATATGAACACGCCACAATCATTCAGACATTAATGAAGTTATGTAAAAAATAAATATCTGCAAGTGGTACAAGGATTTTAGTGATGGTCGAGAAGTAGCTAAAGGTTAATCTCATTCAGGAAAATCTTCAATGTCTTTGTGTCTTTTGTTGCAAAAAATTCATAGTTTTTATATCATGATAATGCTTCATCTCATTCGGCAATGTTTCACTACAAAATCAAATATATATCCTTCCTCATATTCAGCGGATACTGGCATCGTGTGACTTTTTGCTATCAACTCAATTGAATAAACTACTTTGTGGACGCCATTTTGAGTCCATGTAGATATATATATATATATATATATATATATATATATATATATATATATATATATATATATATATATATATATCTACATGGACATATATATATATATATATATATATATATATATATATATATATATATATATATATATATATTGCCCGGGAGGTGGAACGGCGTGTTAAATGTGGCTGGCAGGCATTTGGTAGGCTCAACATAGTGTTTAAGAGCAGACTCCCACTTTGCCTGAAAAGAAAAGTATTCGATCAGTGCGTTCTACCCGTTATGACATACGGAAGTGAAACCTGGACACTCACATCGCAATCAATTCAAAAACTTCGGGTGGCACAGATGGGAATGGAAAGATGTATGCTTGGCATTACAAGACAAGACAGAAAGTCCTGCGCATGGATCAGGGAACAAACAAAGGTCTGTGACATCATTGGAAGAGTAAAACAGTTGAAATGGAGATGGGCAGGCCATATAGCGAGGCGATGGGACGACAGATGGACCAAGGCAATCCTGGAGTGGATACCGCTTGATCGCAAACGTCCGCGAAGAAGACCGAAAGCACGATGGACTGATGACATCGTTAAGTATATTGGACCCGAGTGGCAGAGAAAAGCCCAGGACCGTGAAGGTTGGAAGCATGCTGAAGAGGCCTTCATCCTGCAGTGGATCGATACGGGCTGATGATGATGATATATATATATATATATATATATATATATATATATATATATATATATATATATATATATATATATATATATATATATATATATACATGACAAAAATAAAGGATATATAAACAAGACACTGTACTCAGATAAAAGAGAAGAAAGGAAGGGCTATAAATCAAGAGCTATATTGTGGGAAAATAACAAAGAAAACGAAGACGAAAATCTAGAATGATGGAGACAGTATTTTGATGAAATGTCAAATAATAATAACGACGAAGAATTGATTTTTGATCGAGGACAAGAATATTGGGAATCTACTCCTATGTTGAGTGGGAAAATATCAAACAGTTTCCAGGTCAGGAGATCCTTTATCCACAATAGTAATTAATATTATATTAGAGAATCAGAAATGTAGAGATTAATAGAGCGTGATTTCTATATCACCAAAAGCACCAATGGCTCGTGTACGGATATGATATTACTATAATAACAAGGACATAAAAAGAACTGAGAGAAAGTATGCAGAAGAATTGCCTGGGAAAGTGAGACTTGAAATAAACAAACAGAAAACAAAATATATGAATTAATCAAAAAAATAAATGTAACGAAAGAGGCTAATTTATGATAAAATTAGACGACAGAAGACGTAAAATCTTTGAAAAAATAGCAACTTTCAAATACTTGGGAGCAACAAAGATAATAAATAAATCCAGGATCTACGAATATGATACGACTCAATCGGAATAAAGGTTAAGGGAGGCTTGGAGAGAAGAACAAATGTCAAAATTAGAGAGCTCTATAAAATCATGAATTGTTTTGCTACAAATCTAAGTTAAACCACGATTACTCAATACAAGGTCCTTGATTTTGATAATATTTTCTTCGTTAGTTGATGTGGTAAGCCTTCCTGAACGAGGTTCAGCTTCCACTACTCTTCTGTCATTACTAAAATCCTTGTTCTACTTGTAAACATTGTTTGACATAGCTACATCAACGTAGCGCTTTCTTAGTATTGTTAACGCATCGGCAAAAAAATGAATAGAATATAATGAAAAATTTTTGCCCGATAAATATATTTATGTAAAGAAATCGACAAAAAAATTTCAATCTTACAAAAGACGCCATCATTTCTAACTTAACAAGCAAATTGATATGAAACTATCAGGTATTAAGACCAGTCACACCAACTTAAAAAATAAATGGTTGTATCGATAGGTAAAGCGCACGAATTTTTAGAACAATCGTAAGCTTACTATTGCATTATAGTATTACAACCTAGTATTTCAGATCTACAACTGAATTATCTAAATTGGAGTGAACCTGCACAATAAGTTGTGTACAATGCCTCTTAAAAAACTGAATGAAATAATATTAAACTAATAATTACATTTCTAAACACCGAATGTCACTAATATAATATTTAATTAAAGAAAATCTCAATAATGTTATTCTCACCAAATATTTCAATACAGCAAATTATTACTGTTACTAAAGAAACCAACCTTTGGCGAAAATGGCCCATCGACTTCTCGCTTGTAGCGGACCCCACACCAACTCGTGAGACCTACCGAAGAACCGTATCGTCAGAATTGAGTTGTAAAGGAACTGGCGCTAAATTTACTTTGGTCGGAATTGATGTCACCCAATCACCGAGTCCAACTTATGGCTCTCTTTTGTGTCCATGCGAAATAACGTATGGCAAAAATTAAATTACCAACGATAAGACATGACATTATTCCGGAATCTTTATTTGCAATTTATAGTTTATTTATTGATAGTTATTTATTTGGTAGTTGTACATAGCTTTCCATATTAGTATGGGAAGATTCGAATGAGTATCATATATGGCCACCCAGGAATTGTTGTATAGAGGTTAATATAAAAAAAATACATAAAGAAAATTTTTTATTATCGATTGTTTGTTAAATCACTTCTGACCTTAATTTAAAAAGCTTTATGCAGTGGCAGCTCGTGATGGAGGACGTTGGGGCGCCGCCCCTCCAGCATTTGTCACAGTGAACAATTTTTCAGAGTAAAACGCCATATATTATTTCCGTTCAGTTTATTTCCTTTCACTCATTTTAAGATATTATTAAAAATTAAAATCTCCAAATGCAGAAGAACGTCTGTTGACCCATCACACCAAATAATGCGGATAAAACTTCCATCCCTTCGCCACAATTTTTACATCGTTGGTCGGACGTTTATCTCCAGCGACCGTACGCCACGTCATCTTATCTCGTTTAGAATTCGGGGGTTTAACTGCTTACTAAAACATGCGATTTGGACTTAGATTCCCTGCGACCGAGCGTATCCGTAATTAGTTTTATACTCTGATTTGACGGGTACGCGTTTAATATGTTTCGCGTCGCGTATTTTGTTCGCCTCGCAAATACTTTTGATTTAGGATTTGGTACGTGTGTAGACACTGAGTGGTACTTTTCAAATAAAAATAATCAACTTTTAATTGCAAACATAATGGTGTCTGATTTAAAACAGTTAATAATGACTAATTTAAGTTTGGAGGGGAAAGTTGAATTAAAAACTAACGGTCGTCCCACGTTCGTGTTGAATTTGAATCAAGTTCAAAAAGAATGTAAAATAGAGCAAATTTTACGTGAAAATTTGACAGTAAACTGCATGTGAATGTTTTCCGACTATAGAAAAAGAAAATTTGAAAATTGAAAGACCGAATTGAAATTTTTTATTCAAGGCCCGAGATTTGTCAAAATGAAGATATTAAAGGCTGTTTAAAGACAATAAATTCTATTTTCAATATGAGACTGGATACAGCTTTTAAATAGACCATTGAGAATACCAGTGACTATATCGATGACTACAGACGAAAGGTGCTTTTGAAAGGATTTTGAGCTTGATTAAAACATATTTGAGAAATTCATTGGGGGAAGATAGACTAAATACTTTAGGTAAGTTAAATATTTAGATTACTATGGTCGAACTAATTCCGGACTTTAATAAAAAAGTTAAAAAGTTATTGAAAAAATTATTTTGGACAGAAACAGGAGAATTGTATTTCACTTTAAAAACTAGGAAATGGCTAGGTATAATTCACCGACAAAAATGTGTAGAATATCCCTTTTTGTGTAATAAATCTATCATATTTTTTTGAACTTATCGAACTTCTTATCGAACTTTTTTGAATTTTCTCTATTGATTTGCAGTTACAATAAACAGTTTGAATGGTTTACTCTTCGGGAAATGGTAAGTACCTACTTAATAATTCCTTTATCTACGTAATAAGCAACAACCCATCGTCCAATGTCCTTGTAAGTAGTAACAATACAAAATTTTAATGTTTTCCTGGTTGACCTCCTGTATAGGGTTTCCATAGCACGAAAAATAAAAAGGACGAAGGGGAAAAAAATAAAGATCTTCAGCAGCCCTATTTTCTTCTACGCCCTACCACTTTAAAAACCCACGAGCCGCCACTGGTTTTATGACAGAATGGGTTTGATGGGATTGGTTAATTTAGCTTTAGTTATGGTTATTTTGTTGCAAAATTTATGGTTAGAACACTTACATAACTGTCTTGAGTGATTTGTTGAGAAAATCGAAAGACAAAAGCAAACAGAGTGGCAGGTTGCCTAAAAAATCTACAAGATATCGCAAACATAAAAAATAAACAATCTAAATTACAAATACTATTCAATAATATTTATTATTTATATGGTTTATTATTATTCTATATAATTTTTTATTACACATGAAAAATCACATCGACCAAATGACCATCCTGCTCGCAAACATGTGCTCTTCTCGTAGCGTTTTCAAAGACTCTTCTCAGTATTTCAGGAGACATTGTGTATTTCATACCGAGTGTGGTTCTTTATGGCTTCGATGGTTGGAGAGTTTTTGGCATATACGCTGTGCTTGAGACAGCACCATAAAAAACAGTCTGGGATGATCAGATCCGGTGAACGAGATGGATATCTCACACCACCATTTTTGATATGATGCGGTTCAGGAAATGTTGCCTTAGAAGATCCATTGTGGCTCGGGCGGTGTGAACCGTGGCACCATCCTGTTAAAACCACTTATTGTGGCCTTTCGGTAGCTGCAACAACAAAAAGTTATTACTCATTGCCCTATAGCGCTCTCCATTGAAGGTCTTGAGCAGCACCTTCTTCATCTTCGAGAAAATAAGGTAAAAAATAACGATAAGCGAAAATTCGATTATTCCGATTTCTCCATTCATTATCCCCATTCATCTATAATAAGCCAGGAAGATCTTGGTTCGAAGGTTATTTAAAACGTCATCCAAATGTTCCTGAAAGAGTTTTTAAAAACTTGTCTCTAATCCGGGCAAGGACGGAACTAGGGATGCGTGGATGGTTTAAAGGAGTTTGTGACTATTTCACTGAAGTTTCAAAGGATGAAGACCCTTCGACTATTGATCCTACAAGGGTGTTTAATGGAGATGAAATTGGTGTTTCCATGAATCCTAAACCTTCATCAGTGTTTGCGCCAAATATAATTCTATAGTATTTGTTATTTAGATGGTTTATTATTATTCTATATAACTATTTATTACACATGAAAAATCACATTGACCAAATGACCATCCCGCTCGCAAACATGTGCTCTTCTCGCAGCATTTTCAAAGACTTCTCAGCATTTCAGGAGACATTGTGAATCTCATACCGGATGTGGTCCTTTAGGGCTTCGATGGTTGGAGAGTTTTTAGCATATACTCTGTCCTTGAGATAGCACCATAGAAAACATTTTGGGATGATCAGATCCGATTAGCGAGGTTGATATCTCACACCACGATGATGATGCGGTTCGGAAAATGTTGTCTTAGAAGGTCCATTGTGGTTCGGGCGGTGTGAATCGTGACACCATCCTGTTAAAACCACATATTGTGGCCTTCCGGTAGCTGCAACAACAAAAAAATATTACTCATTGTCCTACAGCGCTCTCAATTGACGATCTGAGCAGCACCATCGAAAATATAAGGTCCAATGATTCGTTCAGTTATTGTGGCACAACAAAGCGTTACGCGAAGTGAATTAAGGGGTCTCTGATGAGTCCTTGTTGGGTTCTCGCTGCCTCAAAATCCACAGTTTTCTTTATTGACGAAGCCACAAAGCTGGAGATGGGATGATTTTCATCATAAAAGTAGAAACAAAATTCTCATAATTTTGCGGCAAAGTTTACAAATGCATGGACATGTTCGAGGCAAACTAGCCTATATTATGGATGAAAGGCTTGGACCAACTGAATCTTGTAGGGAGAGAGTTGTAAATCTGTCTTTAGAATTTGCTCTAGGGAACGACAGGAGATCTGCAATTGAATAGAATGTCTTCTGATCGATATTTGGGGTTGATCTGCAACACTCACCCCAGCTCGTTCAATATTTGCAATTGAACGACCGGTACAAGGTCTTTCCGTGTCTGACATCCTACTTCTTGTGGGTGTCTCGCGAAAATTGTAAAATCTTTTATGTCCACGTTTCATTAGAGTTATTGACCAATTTGCAAATGCAATTGAGCAATTGTGTACCTCTTTATACTTGAATTATCTGATTTTTATCTGTAAAATAAAAAAGAAACAATTAAAACTACAAAGAACTAAAAAAGTTATGGTTTTGTAAAAATAGGCATTTTATTTTGCGCCACCCTGAATTTGGAGAAAAAAATTATAAACAAAGAACAAGGAATTCGAATCTACAAGATTTCAGTCAGACCTGTAGGGTAAATGTGGGTATTCTCGAGGTTTTTAATATTGGGTGAATTTTGATAAAGTATATAATGAATTTATTAAAAGCTATTCATATATACCAGGTGTCCCATTAAGGATGGATCGCGGCCGTATCTTAAAAACTATTTATCCCACAGCTTTGGGGAAAAAAAATTTTACTAAAAATGATCACGAGAAATTCGCCAAAAATATTTTTAAGCTTCTAAAACTACCGCAAGAGGGCGTGACGAGCTAAACATTTTAAAAACATTTTTTTTTGTGTATTTTCAAGTGTTAACCGAGTAAGAAAAATTCTCAGTTATAATTAGCAAACTGTCTCCTACAACTTTGTTTTATGACATTTTCTCGTAATTTCGCGAATAGGGGGGGAGGGGAGAGTTTTACCTATTGAGATAAAAAGTCGTCTAATGTCCGTTTGCCTTAACCGATTTTCCTCAATTTGGATTCATTTAAAAGGCAATTGCTGGGATAATCAGATAATCTGGGAGATAAATTATTTAGTTTATAAATGAAACCGCGAGGTGGCGTTACATGTCAAGAGATATTTCGATTTTTCTGAAAAAAATCAGTTAGTTTTAATTTTTACCGTAATATTAAGTTAAAAATTGGTCTTAATATTCGATAATATTTTCTAATTTAATTACATAAGCGGAAAAAATGCCTTTCCCCAATTGTTACATTTTCTCTTTTGTGATGCTTAAATACTACTTGACAGAATATTGAAATCAGTCATTAATAAATATACCTACTCTTTCTTTTAAACTAAATGAATGGATGAATGAAATTATGCGTTTTCGGGTTTCCAAATAAACGCATGCAATCCTTAGGTACATTACACAAAGAGTGTAAGAAGGGAACCATGGAAACAAACAAAAACAGTCAAATTAACTTGTCAGTTTTGAAATGCACTACATTTTCAACATTGCATTTATTGATTATTAATAATTATTATAATAATATCTAACAATGCCTTTTACGAATAACGAGGCCTATGACATGTTGGCGGTGTATTTCCAATGTTTTGAAAATGCATGTATTGCAGAGCGGCAATATGCAAGTCAATATCCCGAAAGAAGGCATTATTCGAAGAAGGTGTTTACACGTCTAGCAACGAGAAACAGGAATTGTGCATCCAGATCCACTCCGCACCAGGTTACGTTCGATTTGTAATGGAGATAATGT
Source organism: Cosmopolites sordidus (assembly GCA_031761425.1). Taxonomy (NCBI): domain Eukaryota; kingdom Metazoa; phylum Arthropoda; class Insecta; order Coleoptera; family Curculionidae; genus Cosmopolites; species Cosmopolites sordidus. The sequence continues at coordinate 22,054 of JARFXV010000238.1, forward strand.
CGTAAATGTTTAAAATAAAAACCAACCCCCATTTAAGTATCAGACAAATATCTGAAGAATTAGGTGTTAGCAAGGCATCCGTTCATCGAATCTTAAGAAATAACAAGCTGCATCCCTATCATGTTGTCTTACACTAAGCCCTTTTGGATAACGATTGCGACAGACGGTTAGACTATTGTCACTGGTTAAAAAATATGTGTAGTGGAAATAAGCAATTCTTAAAACGCATACTATGGACTGATGAAGCTACTTTTAGCAGTGATGGAGGCGTTAACTTACATAACCTTGTTTTTCAAACTCGTCCTACCACACGAGAAAACATGATTGGAATAATTCAAAATTCAATAACCAGCATTTCAAGAGCGGAAATTGAAGCTGCCGTTTTTAATACTCGTCGAAAAATAAATCTTTGCATTTCTAAGGATGGAAGGCATTTTGAACATTTAAAAAGGCGTTAAAGTTGAGATTCTGTTAATTATTAGACTGTTGTGCTGTTAATTTTATTTGACTGTTATTATTATTATCTTCGTTGTTGGCCCGTTGGGCTTTAAACACGCTCTAAATTAATATGGCACGAAGAATTTGGACCAGTCCTAAGCCTGGGTAAAGTGTGAAAGAAGGCAAACATTAGGTTAATATTTTTTTAACTTAATGCAGGTAGTAGTGAAATAATAACTGATTTTTTCAGAAAAATCGAAATATCTCTTGACATGTTAGAGATATCGATTTCGGGTTTACACTGGATGATTCCTCTTTAAATTACATTTCTAGCCGTGTAATAAAAGCTATACCATTCCATTTGAAAAAACCGAACAAAACTTCAAAAAAATATTGTTGAATGTAACGCCACCTCGCGGTTTCATTTATGAACGAAATAATTTATCTCCCAGATTATCTGATTGTCCCAGCAATTGCCTTTTAAATGAATCCAAATTGAGGAAAATTGGTTAAGGTAAACGGACATTAGACGACTTTTTATCTCAATAGGTAAAACTCCCCCCACCCCCACCCCGTGAAATTACGACAAAATGTCATAAAACAAAGTTGTAGGAGACAGTTTGCTGATTATAACTGAGAATTTTTCTTACTCGGTTAATACTTGAAAATACACAAGAATTTTTCTTACTCGGTTAATACTTGAAAATACACAAAAAAAATAATTTTGAAAAATGTTTAGCTCGTCACGCCCTCTTGCGGTCGTTTCAGAAGCTTAAAAAAATTTTTGGTGAATTTCTCATGATCATTTTTAGTACAATTTTTTTTTCCCCAAAGCAGTGGGATAAATAGTTTTCAAGATACGGCCGCGATCCATCCTTAATTGGACACCTGGTATATATATATTTTTTTTAATAATGATGTTTAACTGATTTTTGACTAGAAATCTAACATAATAAAATAATATTTTCATTTATTTAAAAGCATTTTTTAAAATTATGTAAATGCATGTATTACTGCGGGTATAAAAGTAGTTTTCCCCCATTACGGCATGACACTTACTGCGAATGATCTAGTTACTGCGTGCCTTTTACTGCGGATAACCATATGCCTACAAAACTTTGGGATCTAATTAAAAATTGAATCAAACTTATTAGAAAGATAATAATTTATTTAATTCAATAACTTTCATTTATGAAATTATAAGCGATAATACAGCAAGTCTTAAGATATTGATAACTGACCAGAAAATTATACTTCTATTTAAAAAAAATCAATTAATGTTGTAAAAAAATAATTTAATAATAAACACAAAATTTAATCAATTCTTCTATTGGAACCTTTGGTGTGAAACACTAAACTTGAAGAGATTTTCCACTAAACACCAAAACACTTTTTTGAACTGCTTGACGCACGTTTCGCTAACCATGTTAGCATCATCAGGAGATGATTTAATCTGTAGATTAAATCTAATAGATTAAATCAGTTTAATAAGCTTAATACAAAATTTTATATTAAACGTCATTTCTTAAATGTAGATTAATTTATATATGTATGAAAAATGTAACAATCTGATTGGCATAAAATAATAATAATAATATATATATATATATATATATATATATATATATATATATATATATATATATATATATATATATATATATATGTATATAATATATATATATATATATATATATATATATATATATATATATATATATATATATATATATATATATATATATATATATAAAGAGTATTCCATTAAGAGGTTTCGAATGTTCGTAACGAATAAAAGAAACGTTTCATAACCTACCTGAAAGTTATTTATGGTAGTGCGAAGCTGGATAGTGTACAATTATACGTGTAATACATCTGTCAAATGACCGCCACGACTTCTCTGGTAGCTCACAATTCTTTTGTTGAAATTCCCGATTACTGCTGAACACATTTGCGGAGTTATGTCATGAATTATTCGCCTAATTTCTTCTTTCAACTGTTGAACGATTTGCGGATTATTTTCGTAAGCTTTGCTCTTCATGTATATATATATATATATATATATATATATATATATATATATATATATATATATATATAGATTAGTATAATATTAATAATTACTGATAAAATGTCTAAATCATTTGTGATAGTAAATCGTTTAATAATAATTGTTAGTGTTACACTTTGAGTACGTAAACTATAGTTAAATTAAAAACCTAAAAGTATAGAATAAAAAATGATTAAAGTACTGTACTATTATCCAGCTTATTGTTTAATGATGTTACCTCTAGGTCGTCAATAATTGGCATGTCGATCATTTCAGCCAAAGACCGCACAATTTAGTCATTATCAGAGTCTTGTCTCTTCTCTTTATCAGTATCTATGTCTTGCTATAAATAAAAAAGATGAATAAATTAAAATATGTGTAATAAAATAATTGACATAGCCTCAAATATTTAAATATGCACTACTTACTTCTTGGGCAAGAGAAATGTCGTTGCTTGGTTGATTAGTAATACTTGTTGGTTTTGCCAACTCTTTTCTTTCTGACCAAATAGAGCTGTCATGTACTCTGAATGACTTTAATGTATCTTCATCTATTAAGCCCTCCAAAACTTTTAAATCTTCTGATTGTATGGACAGTTCTGTTGTATCTTCAGTAGAGCTTTGTATTCCACTAGATGTTTTAAACTCTTTGAACACTTTACTGTAATCAATAACGTTAGAGCCCAGATGATGTAATCCACATATTTTGAATCCCTTCTCTATTTTTTTTTTAATTCAAACTCTCGATTATTTTTTACAGTACATGAGTAACTTGGCTTTTTTATACTAATTGTTCCAGATCTTTGAAAAGATCTTTGATAAGCTGCTTTAAATGTGTGAAACAGAGCTATATATAACGGTTGTAAGATATGTCTAGCGTTAAGATGTAAAGGAACAAGAATTATTTTATTTTCTCTGCAAAATTTGCTCAGAGGCAAAGTTACGTGTGAACTATGTCCATTAATGTACAATATAATTGGTAATTGAATATTACTTTGGACAACCCATGGGAAAAAAAAATTGTTGTATATTCGCCAACATTTTTTGCCGTCATCCAACTGTTATCAGAATAACCAAAACTGAAGTTTGGACGGGCTACCTTTATAACGTCTTTAGATAAGCTTTGACCTGCAAAGAGCACCAAAGTTAGTGCTAGATTGCCTGCTGGATTTGCAGTGACGATGACAGTGACATTTTCTTTTTCATTATTACTGACAATACTGTACACGTTCTTAGTACCTTTTGGCGCAGTACCTTTCAGTACCTTTTCACTGATGACGATTTAGGATTCATGGAAACACCAATTTCATCTCCATTAAAAACCCTTGTAGAATCAATAGTCGATAGGTCTTCATCCGTTGAAACTTTAGTGAAATAGTCACAAACTCCTTTAAACCATTCACGTATCCCTAGTTCAGTCACTTTGGCCCGGGTTAGAGACAAGTTTTTAAAAATTCTTTCAGGAACATTTGGATGACGTTTTAAATAACCTTCAAGCCAACACCTTCCTGGCTTATACCCCTGCCTACAACAATAAAAAATCCATTCGACTATTTTTTTTTCTTGATCATTCAGAACAGTTGATGGTCCTGGTCCTGTTTTTTTTTTGTTTTTTGGAATCTGATTGTTGAATCCGGTATGTTATATTTTCTGGAAACCTCGGCAACTCTCATTCCACCGAGAGCTTCTGTGACTGCTAATTGTACGTCACCTTTGTTATAATTATACCTAGTATTTTTGTTCACTTTTGATTTTTTTTGTTTCTTAACTTTCGATTTATTATTTACTTTATCCATTCTTTTATTTTTATTTCGAGATAGCTTTACTCACGCACAGTTTTTAGAAATTAGAATTTGAATTATTATATATCTAGAGGCGCTCCCATTACTGTGGTTGATTGAAGCTAATTACTGCGCCAGTAAATAATAAATAATTAATCAAAATTCAATTTGTAGTGCATTCTTGATATTTAAGAAGTGTTACCTTATTTCTACATGCGATATATATGAATATTGAATCATTTATCTATGAAATAAACATCTTTTAGTGTCACCTCTTTTCGCACACGCACTGACTCAAAAGGCATAATTTTCTCCTTCTATAACCAGTCAATTTTTAACAATGATTAACAAATTCAAGGATTGTTGTACATGTCAAATTACTATGCTCTTACTTATTTTAAGGTTTAAAGTACTAACCATATTTTTTTATTGTAAAAATTCATATATCTTTTATTTATAATATAACTGCAGTATATATACACAGTATTATTGTACTTTGTTTATATGTACTGTACTACTACTGTACTTATATACACTGTATATAAGTACAGTAATAACCACACCCGCAATAATACCCTCATGTATCCTACTACTATAGAATACAGTCAGTACTACTGCAGAGTCAAAGATTAGCACAGTTCATATCTTGATTTATCATGCCAGACTTTTGAACACATCTAAAATGAATATTTTGAAATGAATAGAAAGGAAAAATCGAAAAAATGAAGCTTTTATACCAAGTAGAAAATATACGTGACTGGATACATAATCTACTAGTAGAATCGAATGCAATATTAGTAGAAGAGTGTGAAGTGAATAGAGATAACACAATAGCACAATAAGATGAGGATCTAAAACAGCTATTAACCAGGTGACTTTCCCACTAGGTCCAGGTCTGCCGTTAAAATATCTTCTGAATGTTCAGTTGACCTGCATCTTGCTACAAGTGCTCAGTCATCAGCATAGCCAAATTTTTTTTATTTTGTTTCTGGCAGGTTTGCAATGTAGAAATTAAAAAGGTGGGGAGGGGGCAAGAACTGATCTCTGTAAGAGTCGATTTATTAGTTTCCTTGGGAAGCTGATATCGGATCCCATGGCTACCTGAAACACACGGTTCAGCATGTTGTCAATCAGTCGGGCAGTCAGCTTGCAGGGCACCACACGAAGAAACTTATTTATCATGCCCTCTCTCTACACTGTGTCGTATTCCGCTGGTAGATCGATAAATGCACCTGATGCTTTAAGTTTTCTTTAAAAACCTGGCTCAATGTAGGTGGTGAGTGATAAGACTTGCTCTGCTCCGCGGATAGAAAGCCCGCCTACTCAATCGGAATTCCTGCGAACGGCCTTGTGTTATTTCTATTATGAACAAGCTGTTTCAGTAGCTTATATATCACGGACAATAGTGCTATCGGCCTGTAAGACTTAGGGTTATCAGCTGGTTTGTCTGGCTTGAATATAGCAACTATCTAGCGTTTAAATTCTTGTGGAATATTACCAGTTTGCAGAATATCTGTGAAGAAATGAGTTAATGCAATGTTAGCTCGCCTCCTCCTGGTGCACCCTGAATAACGCTAAATGAGCTAATACATATTCACAGTGAGAAAATCTTAAGATCTCCTGACCATAGGACACATCCTAAACGTACAGAAATTATTTGCGGTAGGACTCCGAGTTTCTGTTCGAGTTCTAGCAGCTTAAAATATTTCCTTTCAAGCAGTACTCCCAATTTTTGATCCTCCACTTTTTTTGGTGGTCTCGGGCATTACCTATTCAGCTTCCACAGCATTTTTTTAATTGAAAAGCGAAAAAAAGGAAACCTCCCAAATGTTGCTTTTCGAACATCACGTCGATAACTAATTTTTCAGGTTATATTCATAGTAAGCTCATATAATGTATGTCATTTTGAAGCTGAAAGGTGTTGCTTTAAAATAACTATCCAACAGCTACTTTTAATACTGTCGACTATCTAGATTATCTGACGCCGTTATCTGCAAAATTCAATTATTTGAAAAATATCGTTGTGTACTTAATTTAGGAAATATTGAATGGTGGAGAAAATCCAGATTATTTTCGAGTTCAAATAGAACTAAAACTTAAAAATATTTTCCAGCAAAATCGAAACATAAAAGTAAGTTCGGTGCAAGGATTATACAACCAGGTGAGGATTAAAGTTTATCGGTTTTACGAAAAAAAAAAAACTAAAATCGACGAAAAATAAAACTTAACCCCTCTCGTCGAAAGTCATAAAAGAGAATTTCCAGAAAAGTTGTTAACCGTATAGGAAAAGTTTATATTACACGGAACAATATCGAAAATATTTTTAATGTTTAGTTTTCTTTCCTAGTGCATTCAAAATATCTTGTTTGTTGCACATACATAATATAAATTATACTATAATATATATATATATATATATATATATATATATATATATATATATATATATATATATATATATATATATATATATATATTGATTTTATGACCCGATTCCCACGCGTGTTAAAAAATTCTAGATTTATTAAAATCGCCCTTTCTAAGAAGGTCTTTTTACTCTAACATCTAACGGTCTAGATGTCTCATCTATATAGAATTTGCCACATTCGCAGGGAATTTTATAAACCACATTTTTGGTATTTTGTTGTATATTGTTTGGTTTAGTCTTTGTTAATAGAGATCTAAGAGTATTTTTTGTTTTAAATGTGATATTAAATAAACCTTCTTAGAAAGGGCGATTTTAATAAATCTAGAATTTGTCAACACGCATGGGAATCGGGTCATAAAATCAATTGGAATAATTCCAAAACGGTATTAAAAGAATCGGTAACAAAATACAGAAGATTAAAAGTAACCGCTATAATTAATTTAAATAAAAATAAATGTATTGCTATGCCTTCGGTAGATTTCAATTCAATATGGTTCCCGATTCTAAAGAATACAGTTAAACACATTTAAATATTTGAATACACAATCAGTACAATAAACCATCACACAGTAAACATTACCTATGTATATTTTTTGGTAGTATGTCACTGTCATGAAAATCTATTGTTGTTAATGTAAGTATTGTTAACATATACAAAAATATATATTTACTTTCACTCGTTACTTTATATATTACAAATTAATATAATTTATTTTTTAGTTTAGTTTTGAAAACGGGGGAGAGTACCCTCCGAAACGTTAACGTTAAAAGTTTGTAATTTTTTTTATAACATTTTTATATCTTTAAAATTTTTTTCGTTAGGCAAATTTATTACAAAAAAGGATCACTGAAAAATTTGTCTCCGTTTGGTTTTTTGTTTTTACCCAGTGATTCTTTCTTTAAATAAGAACAGGTATTTTTGATATTTTGTGAGTATTAGATAGTGGCGAAAACCCCAAATAAAGGAAAAAAAAACATTGGTTGTTGGCTGTGTATAGGGTCTCCCTATTCTTGATGGGGGAGAATGTGTAGGTACCCTGAAGAGTCTAAACATCAAGAGACGAAACTTATGCCTTCCAGTTGGAGGGATGGGTGAGGCTCGTCTACAGTCATCAACCAACAAAAATGCTCAGTTTATTTATATCAGTTGGTTTTGTTAAACGACGTCAAGTATGTGTTGCTATTTAACTATGAATAGAAATATTGAATAAATATATGTCACGCATCCTTTTAGATCTAAAAATTTTAAATGGCAGCCACTATCTTGTAATATATCAGTTTAAAAGTCTTGAAAATCCTAATTAAACTGCGTTTACAAAATTGAAATTGGTTGATTCGTTCTCGTAATAAAGGGAAAAATAATAGTATATTACTATCGATGGCTGCAACTAGCATTATACGTGTGAGTAATTTTTTTTTAGTAAAACACAAAAATGAATTAAAGAAATAAATGCACTTATGCTTCCACATGAGATTGTGGAACCCAACGGTCGGGGGTGTATAACTTCTGACTATTGTTGTCTCATTGGACGCAATCCAAAGAAATCAACAATTATAAGCCATCCGACGAGAAGTCGGCGAAAGTGTGGGTTGTTTGATTGTGGAGAGGGACTCTTTATTCTCGACGAGAGAGCATATGTCGGTACCCTGATGAATCTAACCACCAACAGACGAAACATGTGTCCTCCAATGTGAGGGATGGGTGGGGCTTCCTCCCAGTCAAGCAACTAACGAATATTCATATATATATATATATATATATATATATATATATATATATATATATATATATATATATATATATATATATATATGCTATTGTGATCAAAATGTAGGGTGCTTTTTGTTTAAAAAATTGGCGCACTTTACGCAAAAATTATTCAAATATTCCTAAATTCCGAGCGAATTTATTTACCAACCTAATATACGGTCAAATCTAATTTGTATTTTCTATATTCCTTTCAGTCGATTTAAGATGAAAGACGGCAGACTAGAAAGATATAAATGACATTAGATGAGGCAATATATATTCTAGGGTTAAGTTACTTCGTGGAAAAAAACATCCTCCCAGAGACTAAATGTTCTTTTAATTCGTTTCAAGGGTATTTTAACATCAGTCCTCAAAGATTGTTTTGTCATTCGTAAACTCAAAAATATGAATGAAATTCAATGAAAATTTTAAATAAGAGTTTCAATGTACCAACCGGCTTTCTTTTTACCAGCCGTTTCTTTTTGCTTAGTCCAATCCTCGACGGTCACTAAAATATTTGAGATTTTAATTTTTTTTTGAGATTTCTTTCTATTTTTTATAAAACCTCCTATAAACTCCAACTCGTTTTTGACAGTGGTTGTCAAAGTTCTTCCAGGGTGCCAGGGTACCAAATTCCTTCGAGCAATCAAGAGTTTAAACATTTTGAAAAAGTTACGTAATTTTAAATACTTTGAAAACCGATGAGTATTGATTACAATGAGAAAAATGTCTTTTATTGGGAGTAATAATAGTGTACCCTCATAAGTCATGTTTTTTTTCAAATTTTAATAATATTGGCATCTACTGACAATAATTTTTCTTAATACCGGGTGGTCCAAAGAGTTGTTAATGTTTGATTGCGCTGTATAAAATTTAGTAGGAGGGGTAGAAACCATATTTTTCGACTCGAAAGCGTTTAGCTTATGATGAAAAGATTTCCAGCAGTCGACAACATCTTATTCTCCGATGAATCTCATTTCCACCTTAATGATCATATCAATAATCAAACTTGTCGCTATTGGCGTGGAGAAATCCCTAAAAAAACATGAAAGGCCTCTGCATAGTCTGAAGGTCACAGTATATTTTTTTCTGCGAAAATTGATTTCTCGAAGACGAGACATTCAGTGGGTTCCCCGAATCTCGGATCTGACTTCATGTGATTTTTTATGGGAATATCCTAAAAGTCAAGTATATTTCAATCGCCTCGCCACTCTGGAGAATATAAAGAAGAATATTCGGCAAGAAATCGAAGAATGTTTGTAAATTGTTAACAAATTGACTGGTTTGTAAATTGTAAATAAATTTGTTAAAATTGATCAACTTGTTTTTTTATTTCATTTCAAAAAGTTTACAACTCTTTGGGCCACCCTGCATATTATTGCCTATATTCTAGCTAAATATATTTTTATTTAGTGTATAAAATTTTGAAAAAATATACGCTAAGGAACGCTATAAGAATGAAACAAAGTATGATTAAGTTCTATAAGATTGGTATTTTCAACCGTTTCGACTATAGAAGGAAGAAGTGTTAAGTTTGATAAGGACTTGTTGGCTGAAATTGAAGCCGATTCCAAACAACCATCTAGTAATTAGCCACAAACCTTAAAACTTCTATGTCCAATACAAAGGTGTGACAATTGAATAAAGTGCAACGAGAAGGAATATAGGTGCCATATCTTTTAGTTGAACACAAAATTCAACAATCTGCAAATCACTTTTTTCCGGGTTGGGCAGAGATCCTTTTCTTCAACAACATTGTTGCTGCAGATGATAAGAAAATTCTATAAAGCAATCCACATAAGAAAAAAGAAAACACTTTCAAACTTATAAACCCTGTATCAATTTATAAAAAAATAATTCCAATAGTTGGGCATTTTTTATGAAAATGATGTTTATTAAGATTTAAGATAAAAATCTTAATTTTTTATTTATATAAACAATAATACTTAGTCATATACTAAATAATAAATATTAGTTAATAAAAAATATAATGATGTTTAATTTGTAAGATATACATACCATTATGTCGAGAATTTACGATCATAGAGCCACACAACGGTATAATTTCGAAGTTCGAAAGCGAATAAATTGAACGGATTGGATTGCTTGATCCTAACACGGTCGTTTCCTACCAAACGTAAATATTTCGTTTTACTGGTTGCCTAATCAATATTCATAAAAATAAGATCTTTAATACAAACGTATGCATTATGTTTACACTTTTTTTCGTTCAGAAGTAATATCGTTTTAACTTGCCAAAAAAAATTCGTTACTTGAAATCGCAGTGTGGCAAGTTGAATTATAGTGATGCGGCACCCTGATGTTCTTTTTGAAGACAAATTTTCAATTTTCGATGGTCATTAGGCCAATTTTCGTAGTTTTTTAGAAACTTTTCGGTCAAAATGCAGATTTACCGTTTGGCAGTTAGGCACAAATTTCTATAATCAATCGCCTGGCTATCAAATAAGCAAATAAGCATTCTCCATTTCTTTAATTTACCCATTCTGGCTGGGGTGAGGTTGTAGGCTACCATTCCTGGTTCTAGCTATTCGTTTTCCCGTATTCGTATCCCGTTTCCGGATCGTATTCGGTCGCGTTTCAGCTTCCTGAGAATTCAAAAATCCAAAAGTTGTCACCAGTAAAGACACGTTCTAGAAAATGAGGGTCATTTTCAATTCGCCTCTAGTGTTGTTGTTTTAATCCTGCACAAGGTATTTTCAAAACCATTTTTGGGATGATTTTCTTCATACCCAATTCATTGCTCAAAATTTGATTAACGATTGTCTGTGGCAAATTCAACATTTCTCCGATCATTCTGACCCTCAACCGACTATCAAAATGCACAAGGATGCAACCTGGACTTTCACGATCTCAAAAAATGTCGGAGTTTTCCGGCAAATTTCCATACAAAACACCTACATATGCCAATATCCTAACTTCAGAACTTGACAGGCAAAAGATATTTGTGCTTTCCCTACAAGAAACATGCATCACGGATGAGGACACGGTGGCCTACGGGAACTAACGCATATTCAAAAGCAGGACAGACAAACGAGTCGCCAGGGGCGCTCCGCTTCTGGGCATGGTGTTTGTGGTACACAACGGGATAGTTAACTCTATTAAGGAAATCACCCTCATAAAAAATAGACTAATGACAATGCGCATACAATGTGCCAATAAAAAATATACCATGAACAACGTACATGCCCCCACAAACGGGGACAACAAGAAAAACCCCAAGTCTACAGAGAAATTCTGGGCTACATCAGAGAAGGTAATGGCAAAGGTCCCAAAGGATGACATCAAAATTTTACTGGGCGATTTTAAGGCACAAATCGGTAGAGAACAAATCCATCAGAAAACCGTAGGCAAATTCCATGGGTCACAAATTTACCAACAAGAACGGCACAAGACTCATCGAACTATGCGAACAGAATAACCTAAAGATCATGTCAACATCCCTAAGAAAATCTCCACGAAAACCGAAGACATGGAGATCGCCTATACAATAGATTGGAGAATTTTAGATAGACCACGTTGCGATCTTATTCTTACCCACAACTAAGAGACATGCAAGATGTACAAGTCCGCGAATATTGACTCAGACCAATACCTAACATGAATCAAAGTCAAGTTCGCCCCAAGGAAAATTAATCACAAGACAGCACATCTACAGAAATTCGTCACGAAAATGATCAAAAAATCCAACCTAACAGAGGAATGGGAAAAGGAACAGGCAGATACATGGGATAAATTCCACAAAAAAATACACAAAAAGCACAGGAACTGATCCCATTGAAAAAGAACACAAAATACCCTTGGTGGAACTCGAAATGCGAAAGTGTATTGCAGCGACGCAAACGAGCATTTCAGAAGTACAACACTAAAAAATCCCCAGAAAGTCAACAGCTTTCAGACGCGACTAGAAAACAGACCGCAAAGGTTATAAGGCAAACTAAGAGGAAGTACATGAAAGAACAATTAGACTTTATAGAGGAGAATTTCCGCAATTATAACACGAAAGACTTTTACAGGACTTTCGCAAGAGAAATCCGTTGATACTTGCTTCCGAAAGCGGAATGGGAGATTAACATTAACCAATCAGGAGAATTGTTAGGAGCTGGCTGTTTCTAAAGACTGCTGCTGGAGACTAATTCTCTGATCTCCTCAATTGCCCCGAACGCGATAAGAGATTTCCCAAGGAAAATTGTATCTATATCCACTCAGAATCACCACTACCAACATAGGAAGAAATGGGCTAGAACATACGCAAACTAAAGAATAACAGGACATCCGGTGAAGATCATATAACCGTTAAACTATTGAAAAACCTCGGACCAAATTCACTGCAGGATCTTACGCAAATTATTACAAACATCTGGCAAACAGAAAAATTACCAGATGAATGAAAATGTGCTCTTATCCACACGCTGCACAAGAAGGGAGACAGAACAGATGTGAACGACTACAGATGAATCTCCTTACAACAAGTCACAAAATCTTCTCAGCATAGCTTCTCCAGAGAACACAAGAACAATTAGGACACAAAATTGGGGAGTACCGATCAGGCTTTTGCCCTTGTCGCTCATGCAGTAATTAAATATTTAACTTAAAAACAATACTGACAATACTAACAATACTGATATACAAATATCAGGATCGTCCCAATTATCTGCACGTTCGTGGACTTCAAAAAAGCATACGACTGCATCGACCGAAAATCTCTATTCGACATCCTAGAAGAACAAGGACTCGACCCCAAAACACTACGATTGATCAAACAGACACTAACCGACGCAACCTCTAATGTGAAATTTATGGAAAAAATTTCCGAACCCTACCTGATTAAAATCGGAGTACGCCAAGGAGATGGATTATCCCCACTCCTCTTCAACCTGGTCCTGGACAAAGTCATAAGAAAATGGGAAAATGAACTGAAAAATCAATGACGACATGATAATACGACTCAGACCACCCAAAAACAACATAAAAATATCATGCCTAGCCTTCGCTGACGATCTAGCCATACTAGCAGACAATGAAAAAAGGGCAACTAAACGGATAGAAGTCCTCAAGGAATGTGCAGAGACAGTCGGCCTACAAATCTTCTTTCAAAAAACCGAATTCTTCTGCTCTAAATTAGATGTTCAAAATTAGGACACCAAATACGGCAAAATAAATAGGGTCACTCACTTCAAATACCTGGGCGAGATCCTCGAACCCACAAAAGGAGAGTAGATAGCACAGAAGACTCCATTACAGAGGATAAAGAGGGCATACGGCAAGACACACAATATCTACAACAAGAAATGCATATTCACACACGCAAAAATATGACACTACAATACAGTAATCAAACCAGAGGTACTATAGGCAAACGAGACACTTACACTCCACACAAAAAGTGGCATAGAAAACATACGAAAAGATGATTAGGTTTAGGATATGTTTAAAATCATTATCTAGTTAACAGACCTACTGTAAAGGCGATGTCTCTTCGATGTAAGGTTTGGTCTCCAAAACTCCCAAGTATTTTTTTATCAAATTTTCTTTTATACAAAATATTGGACGTGCTCTGTTATATAAAAAACACCCCAGTACTTTGATGTTCCCACCACCATGCTTCACTGTACACAAAATGTTACGTGGATTAAATTATTATAATTGATTTCTTTGGACTGCGTCCAAAGCCTAGCGGTTGGGGAAATACAACTCCCGACTACTGTTGTCTCATTGAACGTAGTCCAAAGAAATAAAAAAAACTGTATGTATCCATCCGACGAGAAGTCGAAATTATCGGTTGTTTGATTGTGGAAAGGGCCTCACTATTCTTAAAGAGGGAGCATATATCGCTACCCTGATGAGTCTAACCACAAACAGATGAAACATGTACAGTCCAATATAAGGGATAGGTGGGGCTCCCTCCCGATCAACCAACTAACAGAATTCTCATTTTAGCGGAGACGCAGGTTGTTGACTATTCCACATGCGATTGTGGAACCCAGCGGTTGGGGGTAGTATAACTACCGACTACTAAATAATGTCTGAATGAATGTGGCGTGTTCATATATTGTTTTTCTTTTTTGGGTTTTTCGCCATAATCTAAAAATCAAAATATATCAAAAATATCTGTTCTTAATAATTGTCTTGGGAGCAAAATGGATGTAAACAACGAGCACGCGGTTGCAAGGAATTACTGGTTATTGACACAATTATCACCAAGCGCGTTAAATTGAAATATCACTAACACGGGTAGATTATCAAAAGGCCTTTGACTCCGTGTCCCATTCTTGGCTTAAAGCAATACTATATATCTACAATACGCCTATACATACATACACTACTACTATACATCTAATGGGAAGCTGGAAAACCAGTCTGTTTTTGAAAGACTACATGACTACTGAGATTGCTATTAAAAGAGGAATATTTCAAGGGGATTGTTTGAGCCCCTTGTGGTTTTGTATGGCTCTCAATCCCTTGAGTCGTATGTTGAACAGTAGTGGTAACAGTTACAACATCGGCGAGCGAGTTGTGCTCTCACATCTCTTCTATGTCGATGACTTGAAACTATACGCAAAAATCAACTTAGAAATTTACTAGAATTAGTCAAAACATTTAGCCAGGCTATAAAAATAAGCTGCAGATAGAAAAATGTGCAGTATTGCACGTGGAAAATGGAAAAATCACCCAATCTCAAAACCTTACATTAATGGACAATATCACAACTATTCCAGTTCTACGCCCACATGAAACCTATAAATATCTAGTATTTTAACAGGATCAACAAAATTTTAAGTACATATTTAAACACTAATATATATATATATATATATATATATATATATATATATATATATATATATATATATATATATATATCCACTGTCTCTTCAGCATGTTTCCAACTTTCACGGTCTTGGGCTTTCCCCTGCCACTCGGGTCCAATACACTTAACGATTTCATCAATCCATCCTGCTTTCGGTCTTCTTTGTGGACGTTTGCGATCAAGCGGTATCCACTCCAGGATTGTCTTGGTCGATCTATCGTCTCGCTATATGGCCTGCCCATCGCCATTTCAATTGTTTTACTCTTCCAATGATATCACAGACTTTCGTTGTTCCCTGATCCATGGGCAGGATTTTCTGTCTCGTTTTGTAATGCCAAGCATACATCTTTCCATTCCCCTCTGTGCTACCCGAAGTTTTTGATTTGATTGCGATGTGAGTGTCTATGTTTCACACATCCGTATGTCATAATGGGTAGAACGCACTGATCGAAGACTTTTCTTTTCAGGCAAAGTGGAAGTCTGCTCTTAAACACTATGTTGAGCCTGCCAAATACCTGCCAGCCACATTTAACATGCCGTTTCACCTCTCGGGCGGTATTCCCCTTCACTGAAATTCTCTGCCCAAGATATATAAAGCTGACCATAATCTCAAAATCCCTTCCTAAAACCGAAATTCTTCTGTCCTGAACGAAGTTATTGAACATAACCTGACTCTTTTTCAGATTTATTTTCAAGCCAAATGGTTCGACAGCTATTTGCAGTTCTTGTATGCGTCTCTGCATCTCCTCTAGGTCTTGTGAAAGGAGAACGATATCATCTGCAAATCTAATATATTTTAAATTTGCACCATTGATCTTTCAACCATCCTGTTTCCAATGCAGTTTACAGAATAATTCTTCAAGGTCAGCCGAGAAAAGAATAGGCAAAAGGATATTGCATCACCCTGCCATACACCTCGTTCTACATTAATTCCCACTTCAAGATCATTAAGGTGAATTGTGGCTGTAGCTCCATCATATATCGATCCTAATAGGTTTACATATGCTTTATCGACCCCTTGGCTAAGAAGTGCATCCATTATCGCATGCTTTGAGATGGAGTTAAATGCTTTTTTGTAGTCGATAAAAGCCAAGCACTGTGGCATGGTGTATTTGTTGTGCCTTTCTATGGCCTGTACAACCTGGATGTGATCCATTGTACTGAATCCACCTATGAATCCTGCTTGTTCTCTTGGTTGTGCGTCATTCAGTTTTTTTTTAATATTCTTTTAGAAATTATCTTTGTGAAAACTTTGTACACTACTGATAGGAGGCTTATTGGACGGCAGTTATTTAAATCTAAGTATTTTCTAATTCTTCTAATTCTAAAAAAGGAGCACTTCTTTATGTAAAAGGATCACTTCTGCATTTTTCCCTAAGTGAGGTACTTTTTGTTTTTTGAGGCATCTTGAGTATAATTTTGCCAGTGTTTTATGTAACGCCCGACAACCAGTTTTTACCATTTCGACAGTTACACTATCCTTTCCTAGAGCCTTGCCGGTTGTGATCGATTCTATAGCATTTGTTACTTCCTCCACTAGGATATCTGGCATTTGTTCTTCCGTAGGGATTGTTGTCTTTGATTGGTTCTGATCTTCATATAACTGCGAATAAAATTTTCTGACAACTTCTAACATTTGCCTACGCGTCCTGCACATTGTGCCATCCTCACGCCTTAAAGCATATATTTGCGTTCTTTTGTTTCTCAGCTTCTGTTTAGCCTTGTTAATTCTTTTGTTTTCTTCCAGGGTTTCTTGCACTAGCTGCGTGCAATCGGCTCGTGTCCTCTCTGATACGTTTTCTTATAGTTTTGCAGAGCTTAGTGCACTCGACCCTGCCAAAAGGACTACCTGCATTTCTCATTGCCCGCCGTTTCTTCAATAAAACAATGGTCTCACTGGAGATTTTTTCTGTTTGAGACATTTTTCTTCTGGTGATATTGAAGCAGCCTTTTGAAGCACATTGTTGGCGATTTCTTCATATTGAACTGATATTTCCACCTCCACCGGATCTTGTAACACAGCAAACCGGTTTGACAAAGCAAGCAATCTCAAAATCATCATCATCATCAACCCGTATCAATCCACTGCAGGATGAAGGCCTCTTCAGTATGCTTCCAACTCTCGGTCGGTCCTGAGCTCTCCTCTTCCATTCGGGTCCAATATATATATATATATATATATATATATATATATATATATATATATATATATATATATATATATATATATATATACATATATATATATATATATATATATATATATATATATATATATATATATATATATATATATATATAACTATATATATATATATATATATATATATATATATATATATATATATATATATATATATATATATATATATATATATATATATTGCAATTGTTGCAATTTCTGTCTGTCAGTATATTCGTAACATGGAAAACTAGAAAAAACTTGTATTTCATTATTTAGAAATGATTCATGCTCAAACGAAAATTGTTACGAAGATTTCGTCACTGTCAAAGCTCTGGTCGTTTCAATTATTGCAACAAGAAATTGCACAACCTGAAAGATCTGACAAGACGAGGAAGAAACGCGCTGAAAGAGCTAAATATATCCAGACAAGACAGTTACGACCATCGTTTCAGATTTTGAACATAATTATTCCGGTACTCTGTCAAGTCAAGCGTCATTTATTTGACTAGAATAGATGCAGACAGTGAGTAAAAAAGTGTTTTTCGTCGCGTTTCAAAATAAGGCCATCATTAGTATTTTCTCTCGGTGCTTTTAATGCATTAATTGAGGTATATATATAAAGAAAATAAATATGATTTAATTAATTAATTATTTTATTAATTATTTTGTAATTATGCCTGTAAAACCACTGTCCTTCACAAGAAATCGTATCATATCATATAATATCATATAAATGCAAATGCATACAGTATATAAAGAATTTTCCAATAAGAGTGTCAGAACTTTGAAAAGGAATAACAGCAACACTGTTTGAAATGTAAATGTAACTCATAAAGTATTATGTTCAGTTCAATGTGTCGTTTCACCATGGAACGAGACACGATATACGAATTTGGCTCTAGTGCAATTGGAAAGAGACCCCCAATTTTGGGGAAAAATCATTTCCGACGAAAAATACTTCTGGTTTAATGTGTTTGGAACAAACATAACTGCAAGGATTGGTCGAATGAAAATCCTCACTCAGGACTTATCTTTTCACCCTTAAAGTCACTATCTGGTGCTGTTTTTGGACTGAAGGAGTGATGGGAGCTTATTTTTCTGAAGACGATAATGAAAATCTTCTTAGTGTTAATGGTAAACGTTATAAGAATATGCTAATAGAATATTTTTGGCTTAAACTGATAAATGTATATATATAGCCTGTACAAAACTAAATCCGTTGCACGTCATCGATGACGCTATTGAAGAAGAGCAGAACTACCACTACATAAATTTAATAATAAAAAAAATCAAATACAATGTACTTAATAAATTTAAAATTTAGCGGTTTTATTCGGTTGGCAGCATATGGGACGTTTAACATTTTTCTTGTTGATATTTATTGACACGTTTGGAGGTTATCCCATATAGAGATAATACAATATGTACTATCGGAACGTTTACTTTAATTTTTTACCTTACGATCGAAAACAGTTCTTTTAAGAACTACCACAATGTTATAATTGTCAGAATAGCGCCTACAAAATTCCAAATCAGTTAAATAGTCATTGTCAACAGTTAGTAGCATCTCTGATGCATTATTTTGAACAACGAGACAATAATGGTCCATTGTTACCCTTTCCAGGTCCCAGAATGATGTGTTAAGTTAATTGCTAATACCTGGATGTGTTTAGATTAAGTCATATTTTTTTCCGCGTGTTGTAGCAGCTTTAAGGTTGAGTATGTCCATTGTTTGAAATCGATTAGGAAGCGTAGTTTTACTAAAATGGTTACCAGTACTGCAGCTTTGAATACAAGTTCTAATCGTGACACCATTTATATTTTGTATGAACACTGTAAGTATTTGTACTAAGAATTGCAGAAAAAATTGTTCTTAATCTCATATGTAATTTATATGTAGGTACTCACATTTAATTCTCATTTTTTATGGATGTCGTATGTCATTGTGCAACATTTGAAAGAGGTGGGTTTTAAGTGGAAAAAAGATGATCCAAAACAAGGGCTTATGGAATTTTCCAATGTTGCCCTAAAAGGTGTAGATTTTTGAAAGGTTATATGAAGGAAAGAAAAATCGCTTTGATCATGAAAAAAAGAATCAAGCTTACAGAATATAAAATAATGAAATGGTATGACTGATAACATGTACCTGATTGAAAATAAGTGATTATATTAATGAAAATATAAGTGCATTCAGATATCTCATTGTTTTTTCTATTTTATACTTGCATATTGTAATATCGATAAATGTAATTGGTAATTATATAATCTTTTTATTTTAATAATCATTCAAATATTAAAAAATGTCGATGGTTTTTGAAAGAAGCATTTTATATATGCTGAATCTATTTAGACGTACTAAATCGACGACACTTTCAACATTTATTACTTTCAAATACTTTCAACATTTATTATAATTTTTTTAGTTACTTAGCAATTTGCATTTAATTTAGGGTTGATTTTTTAATTGTTATTAAAGTTTAAATTGTAAAAATAATTCCCTAAAGTAATGTTATGATATTTAATCGCAATCTGGCAACAGGGCAGTCAAAATGTTGATCACGTGCGTAATAAACCCCGAATAATTACACAGATCAACAAATTTAAACTTTTTTGTGATAATATTGATAAAAATAGGTGTATATAAAGTATTTTGTATATTTTTTTCCTTTATTTGGGTTTTTCGCCACTATCTAAAACTAAAAAAAATATCAAAAATACCTGTTCTTATTTAAAGAAAGAATCACTGGGTAAAAACAAAAAAAAAACCAAACGGAGACAAAGTTCTCAGTGATTCTTTTTTGTAATAAATTTGCCTAACGAACAAAATTTTAAAGATATAAAAATGTTATAAAAAATTTTACTTTAACTTTTTTTAACGTTAACGTTTTGGAGGGTACTCTCCCCCCATTTTCAAAACTAAACTAAAAAATAAATTATATTAATTTGTAATATATAAGCTAACGAGTGAAAGTAAATATATTTTTTGTATATGTCAACGATACTTACATTGACAACAGATTTTCATGACAGTGGCATACTACCAAAATATATATATAGGTAATGTTTACTGTGTGATTGTTTATTGTACTGATTGTGTATTCAAATATTTAAATATGTTTAATTGTATTCTTTAGAATCGGGAACCATATTGAATTTAAATCTACCGAAGGCGTAGCAATACAGTTATTTTTATTTAAATTAATTATAGCGGTTTCTTTTAATCTTCAATATTTTGTTACCGATTCTTTTAAAACCATTTTGGAATTATTCCAATTGATTTTATGACCCGATTCCCATGCGTGTTGAGAAATACTAGATTTATTAAAATCGCCCTCTCTAAGAAGGTTTTTATGCTCGTTTACTCTAACATCTAACGGTCTAGATGTCTCACCTATATAGAATTTGCCACATTCGCAGGGAATTTTATAAACCACATTTTTGTTATTTTGTTTGGTTTAGTCTTTGTTAATAGAAATCTAAGAGTATTTTTTGTTTTAAATGTCGTTCTTATGTTGTATTTATTTCCTACTCTTTTAATTGTGTCAGAAATACCGCGGATATAAGGAATTGTGAGGTTAATTATTTGAAAGTTATTATTATTGTTATTAATAATTTGTCTGTTTTGTCTAGTATCAAAATTTTTAAACGATTTATTTATAAAATTTTTTGGGTAATTGTTTTTTATTAAAATGCCTTTTATGTGATTTATTTCTTTTTGTAGTGTATCACTGTCGGTACAAACAAGTTTTGCTCTGTCATATAAACTTTTAATTACTCCTATTTTGACCGATTTTGTGTGATTTGAAAAGAAATTGAGATACCTATCTGTGTTTGTCGGTTTTCTGTAAACTGTAGTTTTTAACTTGTTGTTTTGTTTTAATATTAAAGTGTCGAGGAATGGCAATTTATTCTCCCTCTCCATCTCTAAAGTAAACTTAATTGTAGGCTCTCGATAATTTATATCTTGTAAAAAAATATTTAGATCGTCAATGCTATGTTGCCATATAGCAAAAATATCATCAACATACCTAAGCCATATTAATGGTTTTTTAAGAGATTTATTTAATATGTCATTCTCGAGTTCCTCCATAAAGATATTACTCATCAAAGGAGAAAGAGAAGAACCCATTGCCATTCCGAAATTTTGTTGATAATAATCATTTTCTAATTGAAAATATGTGGTTTTTAATCACAAAGTTAATAATTCCAAAATTGTATTTATGTTTAGTTTAGTGCGGTCTTTTAATGTTGTGTCATGTTCTAATCTCTTTCTAACTATTAAAAGCGATTTATCAACTGGTACATTAGTAAATAAACTCACCACGTCAAAACTAACCATTAAATTTTGGTTTGTAATTTTAATGTTCGAAATTTTATCTAAAAAATCTGAAGTATTTTTAATATATGAATTTGTCTACCCGAAAGTGGATTTAAAATGTTTAATAAAAATTTATTAAAATGGCGAAAAACCCAAATAAAGGAAAAAAATATTTGAATACGCTACAATCATTCAGACATTACTTCAGTATTTTGTAGTTCTAAATCCGAAAATAATAAGCTAATTACTCTAACACGTACCGGTTTTTTTTTTGTTGAGAGGGTCGATGGTGGGAAAAAAAATGAGACGACATATTTTTACAATGCAATATTTATTTAATATAAACATGTAAAACGTTTTAAATCTATGCAAAGACATTACTGAGGATTATGTGAATAAAAACTGTATTACATGAGATGTCAAACAGCAACAAAAACTTTCACTTTTTCCTCTTGTATTCTGTAGCGCCATCTCTTTTTTAAAACCAGCAGTAGTTGCCGTAGTAGATGGGTTCCAACATCCTTAGTATATTGGACATGCAACACCCTAGTATTTTAAAGGGTTTCAGAGTTCGTCTATGACGTTTTTATAGTTTTCATCTTATTTGTTGCCCAGAAATTTTTCACTTCACTTATAATACACTTCCAAGCTGCCAATTCCCTTTCAATTAATTGTTCTTAAAAACGAAAATCACCTAAAAGCTTCCTTATTTGAGGTCCAATAAGATGTCTTCTTTTATTTTTGCATCACTTAATTGAGGAAATATTTCTTTTAACTACTTGAAACCATTACCTTTATTGTCCATGGCTTTGACAACATTTTTCATTAGTCCATTACTTTCTAAAATTGAAAGTTTACGCCAATAAACCGGGTTCTTAGGTGCAGTTAAAAGAAAATATCCGAATTGAAATGGCAGCCATTCCAAAGATTATTTACCGAGCCGTTCTAAGGAATTTTCTTGTTCGTTTAAATGAGTGTGATAATGGTTTACATTGAGATGACATTATTTTTAAAAAGTAATTTCCTAAAATGTTTATTTCAATAATTAATAAAGGTTTTTTGATGGACGTTTCTCTTTGACTTATATCGCTATATCAAAAAGAAATATTCTTTTAGGGCTCCTTGTATAATGTTAAAGAAGGAACTGTGTATCGAAACAATTATCACATTTTTTTTAAATAGTGCAAATTTTGGCATACTTGTTTTGCATACTTAATATAAATTAAAATCGCAATCCAATAATTGAGGGACGGTGGAAAATCTGGAAAAAATATTACAGACAGATCGCATTGAGGAAATTAAGGCTCAGTTACATAAAAATTGGGTTAAAAATGAGTCTGACTCATAAAACAAAGATTGATTAGTCATTTGGATAATATTCCTTTATTAATAATTAATGCAATATAATTAACTGGTACTAATATAGTAACATTAAAATACTTTTTCCTGGTAAAATGAGGCAGTCCTGTTTATTTAATGGTAAAAATAAAAGTCAAATATTATATTACTAGACATCAACTAAAACAAACGTGTCTATTTTTGTTTTATTATATGAGACTAAATATACATAAAAAACATATAGAACGTTCAAAAACAACAGAAAGTTTTATAAATATGTTTATAATTACCCAGGCCTACAAAAAAAAAATTCAGTTTTTGGAGCCTAGAATGTTATAACTGATTTTTCCTATATTTAGGGCGTTAAATCTAAATATGAAATCAATTTTTCTCTACTTTTTTAGATACATCCACTTATGTATCAATGTTTTTTTTTTTAATTCAATACATTCAAATATGGGTGTTGTGTAAACAATTATTATACAAGGATTAGTTCCTGTATATTTGCCTTATTGTCAGTCTGCCGTTGAGTTAGTTTTAGGGAAATCCACTAGATGGCATAAGCATTACCTTTACGGTAACTGAAGAGACGTTCAAAGGTTGAACTAAAGTTGAGGTTAGTTTGTGAGTTCTCGCCGTGCATTGTAGATCGAAATTGGCCTCATGTGATATTTGTGTTTATTATATTGTGTTTTTGATATAAAGTTAACTTAAAACGTACTGTGTTCTAGATGGTTGTATTTGTGTTGTTGAATAGAATTAAAATGAGTTCAAGCGGAAGAAGTGTAAATCATCCTGATGTGTTTTGTCACATATGTAGAGAATACACATTAAAAGAAAACAGAAGAACTGCTAGTAAGTTTGTAAAGAGAGGTTATTTTGGGCGTTATTTATATTAAAACCTGGGCACCGCATCAGATCTGTAAATCTTATATAGAACATTGACGACAGTGTATTACCGGGAAAAATAAATGTTTAAAAACCACTTGACTGATGACTGATCGATGACGATGCTATTTCTGCCTAATAAATATTACTGGAATCAATCGAAACAACCGTAGCAAGTGGATATATCTGGATTTAGTATCTGCAAGACGCCCGGTTAGTCCTTCAGAGGAAATGCGGATCCCAAAATTTGACCATCTACCAGAGCTCTGTGAGGCAAGTATTGTCCCTCTGATAACTTTTCTGATACTAATGAATGCGGCAGAGATTATGAGTGGATGTCATCATTTCCTCAACGTCTCTACCAGGATGAGTTAATTGGCCTCACCAGAGATCTCAACCCGTCTAAAGAAGCTCCTGAATTACTGGCTTCTAGGTTGAGCGACAAAAATGTACTGAAACAAAAAACCAAAATTACGTTTTACCGTACAAGATAAAAGGATCTGCTGTCATTCCTCTCTCAACAAGACAGTCTTGTATTTTTTTCACGAAATTAAAACGACTTCTGGAAAAAATGGGTCTTCTTGAATATTTTCCAAATGATCGGCGCCTATTTATTGACAGCTCAAAGCGAAGTTTAAAATTTGTCTTTTTACACAATGGGAACAAATATGGTTCAATTCCAACTGTTCACTCAACGAAAATTAAAGAAGAAATTAACACTATAGCCTCTTGGAGGAAATAAAGTATCATGAACATCAATGGGTAATTTGTGTGGACTTAAAAATGGTAAACTTTCTCCTTGACAGCAAAGTCGACAGACCAAATATCCTTGCTTCTTGTGCATTTGGGTTAGCACAGGCAAAACACACCACTCAGTTAGAAAAGAGTGACCTAAGAGAGAAAACATGAACATTGAAGAAAATAATGTCATTAATAACCCCTTAATTGGATGAGAGAAAATCATTTTTCCTCCACTGCATCTCAAGTTGGGCCTAATGAAGCAGTTTGTAAAGAGTCTTGATTATTACTATTATTTCATATGGCATAATAAGAATGCATGCAAGATCGAGTATACAACAAACTAAACATATAGAAATATAGAAATATAGAAATACAAACTATTACAACACTAAATCTAAAATAAGAATATATTGCACAGCTGAGGCAGATGCTCGGTGTAGTTCGATGAGACCATCAACGAAGAGTCTTCTGGTCTTGATAAGAATGGACCATGATTTGCATATATAGGGGAAAAAATACATCAGTTGAGTACGGAAAAATATTAAAGCAAGAATATTTGACGGCCCACAAATACGACAACTTATTAAGGATCCTGCCTTCGTAAATTCGATGAATGAGGCTGAGCGAAATGTCTGGACTTCATTTGTTGCAGTTGTCAGAAATGCAAGCTGCTTAACAGTTTCAGATTCGTTAGCGGCACCACGAGCATTAAAATGCACTATTTACATAGAGAATTAGATCATTTTCCTCAAAATTTAGGAGACACCAGTGAGGAACAAAGTGAAAGATTTTACTAAGATATTAAAATTATGGAGGACCGATACCAAGGAAAATAGGATTGCACATGATGGCAGATTACTGCTAGAGGTTAAAAAGGAATTGTTCTAAAATACATTCATGGATGTCATGATGATCAGTTGGTTTCATCGATCAACGATGTTCCTCTATCTTTGTATATAATAATATTTATACAATACATTAATAAGAACTTTGTCTTAAAAATTTGAGCTCCTAGGTAAAAATTAATGCCATATTTGAATTCAGGGAATCAAATTCGTAAAAAATCAACTTCAAATACTCCGGCACCAAAACAACTGTTGTCCTGTATCATCACTGTAATAGTCAGTAAATGATCCACATAATGGAATGGAATACTGGAAGTAATTCACAACAGATAATTCAATTGTATTTATGAAGGGAGAATTAGATGATTTGAAATCAGAAACAATCACAGCATGCTGAAAGAATTGATGGAGTAATGCAGTTTGTAATTCCAAAGGCTGCCCCTGTTAACTCACAGTACACTACCACAATTAATAATATAACAGAAGAAAAACGGGACGATTACGTAGACGAATAGCATGAGATGTTCACAGTGTTCATAATACTCACAAAGAAAACTCCAAAGACAACAGATTATGTATATATTTAAACTCAAGTAGTTGTACAAGGGTCTGGATATCGCAGTTTATATGTGGGTTTAATGTTTCAGATAGGCGGGACACGTGGTGAGATTATAAGAACAAGGAGAATCAAGGAGGGAGGAATAGTGAGTATCAGAAAGAGACGTAGATCATCGACAAGGTGGTAGGACTCTGAAAGTAGATATGTTGAAGAACTGCATACATATAAAAAAAACTGGCAAAGGACTGTTAGACATCTAGTTAGAGATGAAGGTTGAATGGGATCAAGGTTCACTGATGAGGTTATAGCACCGCAGGAAGAATGAAATACTACATTATTTTAATGAAATATAATAATTTTAAAAATAATATTTATTGCACAGCTATTACTACGACCGCGGAACATGGTGGAACTAAACCCCGCAGATATAGTGGGGACTACATTTCGACTGATGACTGAGTTTTTAGAACCGAGATATTTATATTTTTATTAAGAATATTTATGTTTTTCCGAAATCTAATAATAGATATAGGTAAGAGAAGAACGAAACGAAAATAAAAATAAGACATTATACGTAAAAAAAAATACTTTCATTTAAATAATATTAGCATTAACTGATCTAGGGATCTAGTATATGTCAGTAGGATACCAGAAAAGTGCCCTTTCTCGCAAAAATAGTTTATGTTACGTAAACGAAACCCCCCTCACGAAAGGAAGTGACTCACGCCCTTTGTACCCCAGTAATACCCTTTACGCAGAAAAAAATATTGTGTTACGTTCGTGTTCAGTTAATTTTAGTATCCAATTTTAATTAAACAACTGGATCATATCCATCAACGTTTTGGTAAAGAGTCGGGCAATTCATTCGCCAACTATAAGAATGAGGGTATTTCCAAATAGTAGTATGTATTACAATTATCTCTTCACACAATACCTTTTTCAAATACGGACTATATTAAACTCACACTAAGAAAACTATTATTGACAATATATTAAATTAATAATTTAAAATATCGTATACAAAAACAATTAGATATATAGGAAAAGTTAATAAATCAATTTCTAAGCATTTGTTATAGACAAATAATATAAATATTACTTTCAAAACAAATAATTGTCCAGGAGGTGGAATAAAACCAATAAAAGTCAAACGAATAAACTTTATAAATCAGGAGTTTGCTTAATAGAGTGCTGTTCATATTTAAAAGTCTATGTTGGACAAACAGAAATGTAGTTTTTCCACTAGGCTCAATGAACATAAAAGAAGTTTTATAAAGTTATATAAAGGAAGAAAATAACTATCTGCAATAAGAGCGCAAGACTTGAATTGTGCCCCATTTTGGCTGTCATGATTCAATAGGTCAAGAATTGTAACAGGTCGATAAGAGACAGATAGGTGTTAATAAACATGAAGCGCTACGCAATACTGCAACGCGTTCTTGTTGTTAAACATTACTATCAAAATGGCGAAACTTTGAGTGCTACAATTTGTATAGTGCGTCCGATTTTCGGTAGAAATAATGTTGCAAATTTATCAACTGTGAGAAGAATAATCGAAAAATTCGAAAGTTCTGGTTCGGTTATTGATGCGAAACACACAACACAAAACATCACGCCAGTTTGTGAGAGTGTGGCCGAGAGTCCATGGTCCTCGATTCGTCATTGTGCACGAGAATTGGACGTTTCAACAGCCACTCTTCACCGTATTCTCACTAAAGATTATACTTATCTCCATGCTTGCACAAAGTCCAATTGACTCAACAACTTCTGCCAACAGATAAAAAGTTTTCATAAAGTTTTTTGAAATCTACGCAAATTCTGTGTTTTATTCAAAAATTAACAAAACCGGTCAATTTGAAAGATCCTATAGATATAATTTTTTATTTATAATATATCCGATAGTATTTTGCTACACAGTGCATAGTTTTAAAGTTTTAACTGATCTGGAAGGGGATTCTGGAATTTTTTGTGATTTAATTGTAGATCTTTAAATCATATTCTCCTCTAGAAGCTTCCAGTCTATTCTATCTTCCAGTCTAGTCTATTCCTATCCATGTCCTGCACGCTTCCACATGTCATCCGTCTCTCTCATCTGCCATTTTCCCCTTTTTTCCTATTTTCCAATGGAATCCAGTATATGACGATCTAATTTGTTTTAGTCTCATTACTTCCTCTCTTACGCCTTTCACTCTGTATCTTTCTCAAATCCAGTCATTTTGTTTTTCGTCTGTTAGTTTTATTTAGGGTATCTGCCTTGGGCTACTGAAAAATGGGTGTTCTGTTAAAAGTACAGTGGGCATATGTAAAAGAGTAAATACACAATTCAACATAACTTCAAGAATAGAATTTTTATTGAAAATGTATTAAAAACAATGTAAAATGACAGTCCATAGAAAGACTACTTACATAAACTAGCAATAACAACAAAAAAAATGCAATTCTTGCTACAGTCATTGTTTACATGTACGGCATTTTGTTGATACCTTCTTATAACAAACCCGACATCTTGTCTGTTTATCTTGCTCTTCAATGAGGTGGTCCATTCTATCATATATTGATTCTACATTCTCTAATGCAGAAGCTTTGACAAATTTTCTACAGAAACCAACTCCCCTGTCCTCTCTATTGCTTTGAATTAACGAAAGAGAAACATTTCTTCTGAAGAACAAATGATCCATTTTACCCCCAGGTGTGTAATGAGGGGGAAATATCATTTTTTACCTCTTATATTAATCTGGTATAAACTAATGTTTTGGTACCTACGATCAATGCCGCCTATACTGGTATTATAACTTCTAATGTTTTGTGGTTGCTGTACTGTAACTTTTTTCTTTTCTTTCTGGGAATATCGGGTAACAGGGTGAAGCGGCAATATACCATAATAATTGGAGTCCATGCGTATCATATTATGGTCGGACCATTTAACCCAAGCTTCTCTTTCTTTCTTCAAGTCTTGATCAGGTGCCAAGAGACAACTACCAAGCCGATTCTTTCTAATAGTACCAGTACACTTGATTCCTCTTTCTGTGTGTATATCAATCAAGGATAGAGTCAAAAAAAATGATCACAGTAAAGATTATATGGTAGTTTGTCTTGATTGAGTAATACCTCAGTGTATTGTAATATTGCAGACGCTTCCAATCTTAAAACTTTATAGTAACTGCTTATTTTGGATTTGGCTTCTTGGTATGGTTCATACTACACTATGTATAACGCGCGGTAGCTCCAACCTACAATTTGTACCCGTATCTCAGCGGTTTCCCCCGAATAAATTGCTTGCAGCCATGATGGCCAAAATACGGCATCATGGCTTCGTCTACACAATGAAATTGTTCAAAAGGGGCAAAATCCAAAAATCTGACTATTAAATTTGTCTGATTGATCCAAATTATTATTGTCAAAACAATGTAAATTTATTAAAATATGTTCAAACCTATTTCGCGACATGGATTCGAATATCAAATTATTATGAGAGTCCTCAGAATTCTCCCGCATCATCCTACCCCTTGGAATCGAAACGTACCCACTGAGAAAAGTAAAATATCCATAAAAACTGTGATCCCTTCGGTTTTTACTTGCTGTATAATTGTTAGTACAAGTTACAAACATTTTTATTTTAACTGCATCCATAAAGTTTTCCAAAAGTTGTACAGGAGATGAGATATTAGATGAATAACTAACAGTAACTTGTTTTGTCCATTTATATTCTTTATTTTTGATTTAAGAAAAATGCTCTTTTTCTTCCAATAATTCACGAACTTCCGACAATGGAGTTAAATCTTTTTCTTCTTCTCATAATCCATCTTCTTGTTCATCAAGGACTAGTACAAACAATTCAGTCCCTAAGTTGAGAAGCAGGAGATTCTTTATATTTAGATTCTCTTCATCACTGGCATACTTACAATATCCACATTGTTCGTGTTGATATCGTCATTGTATTCTATCATTCTTATAAGATCATCAAGTGTAAGTTCCCTGAAAAAAGAATATCTTTGTGCCCACTGTAATTTTAAAATGACACCTATATTTTTACCCACCTGTGGACCTGGTCACATATTAATAACAAACCAAACGTTTTTAAAGCCTTTATATACGCTGTCCGAATACTACAACTGAATAGCATACCCCTGTGAATGAAAAATTAAAAAATAAACTTACCGAGGTATCTTGAAGTCTACGGACATGGCCGTGGTAACTTTTAAAGTGACACAAAAACTATACAAATCACAGTGGACTTATGGTTATTTAACTTTAACTGTCAGTTTATATCTTTAATTAAAGAAATCACATACTGTCATCTCATGCAGAGTAGTTTACTTAACGCAAGAGTCGATAACAAAGTGATCTGTTTAGTGTCGTTCTGTGAACTGTGGGTAAAACTGGGTTAAACGACCCTTCTTTGGAATTTTCCTAGCTTGTAGAAACTTTTAGAAACGGCTTGTAACGTGCCTCCAACTCTTCATCCTCCGGCATCATTTACGTTAAAATTTTTATTATGGAACTGATGGAATCACTTTTTACAATTACTGTGCGCAACTACTGGAAAAAAAGTGAAAAAATCTGACTCGAATACAATCTGCTGAAAGTGAAAAGTCATCATCATCATGATCTATACTCGTTTATGGGCCATTGCCAGTGTCGAGTTAAGGTTTCTTAATCGTCTGCCACGCTCTTCCTCCACTCCCCTCTATCCTTCGCAAGTTCTTCGGCCCCTCTCCAGTCCAGTCCCACTTCCCCAAGATACTTGTCAATCTCATCGTTCCATCTCTTTCGTAGTCTACGTCTCGAGTACCTTTCAGTTTTTCCCATTTTTCACACTCTCTTGGTCAGTCTCGACATTCATTTGTGTCAGTTCGAAGACATTCTGCAGCCATGTTCAAACCATCGCAGTGTATTTTCCATTATTCTTTCTTCGACAGATTTTACCCCCAATCTCCTCCTAACTTCCTTGTTTGATACGCGATCCCTCAGAGTTAGTCCTATAATTCTTCTCAATATTCTCATCTCACAGGTCTGTATTCTTCCTCTCTGATGTTCATTTAGCTTCCACATTTCAGAGCCATATGTCAAAGTTGGGAGACATAGTGCATTATGTACTCTAATCTTAGTCTCTGTTTTCATTTCTCTCTTGTTAAATCCTTTCTTAATTAGCCAATAATATAATCTGGTGTTGGCTTTTAATCTTTCTTATATTTCTATCTCTATCTTTTCATTTCCGCTATAGCTATTCCTAAATATTTAAATTTTTTAACTTGTTCCAGCTCTGGGTTTTCTAATCTAGTTCATATGTTCTTGTTTTTTCTTGATACCACCAATCTTTTTGTTTTACTTTGGTTTATTACCAGTTGACTTTTGCCCAGCTCCTCGTACCATACATTTAAGTTATACTGCATGTCTTTTTCTCTTTTCGCAAGCAGTACTATATCATCCGCAAAAGCCAAATGATTAATTTCTACCCTTTCTAGATTGAAATATCTCTATGTTGTTTTTTTTATTCTTTTATTACACTTCTTAATTATCGCGTCCATTACTATGTTAAGTAGATAGGAACTTAATGTGCCTCCCTGTCTCACTCCAGATGCAGTTATAAACCTTTGAGATACTCTAGTTTTAATTCGGACATAGTTTGTAGTTTCCGAGTACAGATTTCAGATTCTTCTTATTATTTCCTTATTTGCATTATATTTATCCAGTATTATCCAAATCTGCCTGTTCTCTCAGTTAATTGCGTAATACAAATATTGCATCGTTTACTCCTCTGCTTGGCCTAAATCCGTTCTGTGCCTCATCCAAGTCCTTCTCGATCTTTGATTTTAACCTTTCCGTTAATATGTTTTGATATATATTTCCGGTTGAACTCAGTAAGGATATGCCTCTATAGTTTTCAGTCTCTTGTGTCTCCCTTCTTGAATTTCGGAAGAATTACCGCTAACTGACAGTCCGCCGGTATTGTATTGTTGCCTCTCAGTATTTTATTCACTAACTGAAGTAAAATTACTTTTCCTGTTTCTCCCATATATTTTATCATTTCATTAGTTACTTCGTCATATCCTGTCGCTTTCCCCATATTTGCCTGCACCATTGCTCTCTCTAATTCATCCATCTCTATAGGTTCTGTGCTCATAATTTCATTGTTCATTTCTACATTATTCATCTTAACTCCTCTTCACCTTTCTTCCTCTTCACCTTTCCGTTTTAATTCCAACAATTTCTCGAAGTGTTCTTTCCATCTTTACATTATTTTCTCATCGTTGATCAGTAGTTCCTTATTTTTATTTCTAATATAAGTAATCTGGTTTGTATTATTCTTTCTATTATTTTTTAGCACTCTGTAAAATAACGTTTGATTTCCTGCAGTTTCCTTCCATTTTACATCCAAATTTCTCCCATGAGTTTTGTTTGGCTTTTAAAACTGTATCTTTCACGACCCTCCTATACTATTTATAATATTCATATGGATCCGTAGTTTTTTTAATTAAATATTTTTTCCAGGCATTTTTTTATCCTTAATGGCTTGTTTTTTTTCTTCGGACCACCACGCTGATTGCTTTACATCACCTCTCTTTGTTGATGTTTCATATATCCTCTTTGCACTGTCTGAAACGCTATTCTTAAGTATTTCCCACAATGCTTCAACATCATACTCCTCTTCATCAGTCACAAGGGTTTCTACCTTCTGTTCTAACTTTTGTCTATATCTTTGCTGTATCCCACATTCTCCCTATCTAGATGCCCTTATTCTTTTCACTACTTTTCCTTTGTTTTTTTTTGCTATCTTTTTCCGTTTCCTTAATTACC
>JARFXV010000239.1:0-230000 GCA_031761425.1 Cosmopolites sordidus
TTGGAATATATAGCCTTTTTGTAGACGAACTGGGATTTAAACATCGGAACTTTATCAATGTTCTTCGTGTCAATCGATCCAGTTCATCAAGATCTGCTTCAGACCATTTAACAATGCCAAAAGAATATGTCAGAGTTGGCACCGCCCAGCCATTGGTCGCTTTAATGAGACTTCCACGGTTCAGTTTGGGAATTTTGTTAGACGTTTTTGATACAAAGTCGAAAAATTCTTCTTTAAAAGGCTATGATCAAATTTATGGTTTTGAAGCATTCCTAAATATTAGTATGAGTCTTCTGATGCCAGTTCTTCTATACCGTAGACTGTATTATTATTATTATTATCCTCGGTCTGAACTCAGCATCTCGCCCTATACTGGTCTATATTACAATGCCAAAATGAGAAAGCAATTCAACTCCTCTCACTTACCATAACATTTTTCGAACAATGTGGCATGTCTGCAAGAGTACTGCACATTGTCCTACTATGGCAATCGATTTTGAGACACCAAGCTTCTTCAAATTTTTTGAAAAGTTCTTACTTCCTAGGCCTTCGGCGGATATAACGAAAGGCACTATCTCTACCTTATGCAGTTTTCACTGGTTTTTCAAATCGTATGCACGGTTTTCATACTTAGTGGTTTTCTCCAACTCGCTTTTCATGATATTATGAGAGATAATATATTCCTTTTTAAAGAAGGTGAGTACTTATAATATGGAGCAGGTGCGTTATCTAATAGCGAATACTTTAATACAATTTGCTGCATTATATATATAATTTTCGCCAGCTGATTATGTCGTCCTAAATAAGCATTAGGGGCTAGAACTGCACACCCACCGATAAGGTGTTCAATCGTTTCCCCCACTATACCGCACTTCCTACATCGGTCGACAATATCCATGTGTAGTATATGCTTTTCATAGTTCCGTGTTCTTACTACCTTATCTTGAATAGATGTCGCAAAACCTTCTGTTTCTGGGTACAACAGCCCATCGGTCAGCCATTTTAGAGACAATGGTCCATCAATGTTATCATCCTCGAGTGACTTTGGATGGTCCATGCACTGTCTATTGTTTCCATTCACGGACAGAATCCGTAAGTGTTCCATCAACACGATTCAATTTTTCTAGGTTCAGGGGTGAAACCCCGGTCCTCCTTAGCCACCAACTTCAGTAGCGTGCTGCTTGAATTAATGAAGCGTTCTCTCATCTTACTCTCCTGGTTCAGACAAAGGTTCTTAATGTTCACGAGGCCTCTGCCTCCCAACTTTCTTGGAATTTACAGTCGCTTTATAGATGAATGTGGATGCAGACATCGGAATTTTGTCAATGTTCGACGTGTTAATCTATCCAGTCCATCAAGGTCCGTTTCTGACCATTTAACAATACCAAAGGAATAAGTCAGAGTTGGCACTGCCCATCCATTGATCTCTGTGATCAGTTTTCCACTGTTCAGTTTGGTATTTAAAAGTTTTGTAAGCCTCGTTCGTTATTATTATTATTCTGCTCATCCTTATTATTATTATTCTGCTCATCCTTACTGTAGAATCTCAGCTCATGCTAGCCGATATTCCAAGGCCAAGATGAAAAAGCAATTCTGCTCCTCTCACCCTAGTATATTATTTTACGAACAATGTGACACGTCTGCAAGAGCACGGCACGCTGTCCCACTATGGCAATCGATCTCGAGATACCGAGGCTCTCGAGGTTCTTTGAAAATCTCTTACTTATCAGACCTTCGGCGGATATAACGAAGGGCAGTACATCTACCTTACTCAGTTTCCACTGGTTCTTCAAGTCGTATGCCAGATTTTCATACTTTGTGGATTTTTCTATCTCAGTTTTTCTAATGTTGTAAGATAGCGGCACTGCGATGTCAATTATAAAAGCCCTCTTGTCCTTTTTGTTGATTAGAACAATATCCGGCCTGTTATAGTCAACCGTTCGATCAGTAGTGATTGGTCTGTCCCAGTAAAGAATGGTATCGGATGATTCAAGTACAGGAGAAGGCGAGTACTTATAATATGGAGGAGGTGCGCTTTCTAAGGGCGAATATTTTTTTGCAATTTGTTGATGTATAATTTTTGCAATGTTTGTCCTTTCCATTCTCGAACGCAATCCGTGAGTGTTGTTCTGCTATCAATACGATTTTGTTTATTTAGGTGCAACCAATTTCATTAACGCACTGTTTGAATCAATGAAGTGTTTTCTCATTCTATTTTCTTGATTGAGGCAGAGATTTTTTGACGTTTACAAGGCCTCTACCCCCCAAACTTTCTTGGAATGTATAGTTTTTTCGTAGATGAATTTGGATGCAGGCATCGAAACTTTGTTAATGTTCGGCGTGCCAACCTATCAAGTTCATCAAGGTCAGTTTCTGACCATTTAACAATGTCAAAAGAATATGCCAGAGTTGGCACTGCCCAACCGTTGATCGCTCTAATGAGGTTTCCACTGTTCAGTTTGGTGTTCAAAAGTTTTGTAAGTCTCTTTTGGTATAGAGTGGAAAAGTCCTTCTTTAACTAGTTATGATCAAGTTTATGCTTTTGGAGTATTCCTAAATATTTGTAGGATTCTTCTGGTGCTAGTTGTTGTATGTTACAAAGTGTTGAATGTTGACTCTGAACCTTTCCCTTCTGTATACTAATGGTAGAGCATTTGTCCAGTCCGAATGACATTCTGATATCCTTACTGAATGTTTCAGCCATTTTTATCAATGAGTTTAATTTTTCTCTAGTTTCTCCATATAATTTAAGGTCATCCATATATAATAGATGAGAGAGCTTTCTTGGATTCCTCATGTTAAGTTTACATCCAATATTGCTGTTGTTGAGTAGTGTGAACAAAGGGTTCAATGCTAGACAGAACCAAATTGTAGAAAGGGAATCTCCCTGAAAAATTCCCCTCTCGATATTTGTAGCAGCAATGCATTGTTGGCCGACAAAAAGATTCGTTTTCCACTTCCCCATCAGGCACTTTAAAGAATTAATAATCTGGGGGCTAATTTTATAGAAATTCAGAACCTCAACCAGCCAATCGTAAGGGACACTATCGAATGCTTTCTTGTAGTCTATAAAGCAGATATTTAAGTTGCGTTTTATTTTTCGCGCTTGCTCAAGAACTACAGCATCGATCGTCAATTGTTCCTTGCAGCCCATACTTGCTCTTATACATCCTTTCTGTTCTTCTTCAAAAATGTTGTTTTTATCACAATGTTGGTAGATTTTTTCATTGAGTAGGGCTGTGAACAGTTTATATAACACTGACAGACATGTAATTGGTCTGTAGTTATTGGGTTGCTTAACGTCCCCGTTTTTGAACAGTAGGTATGTATTGCCCTCCATTAGGAAGTCCGGGAAAGTGTCTGGATTTATTAAAACCTCTTCAAATGCATTTGCAAGTACGGGATAGGCGGCTGTAAAGCTTTTAATCCAGAAGTTATGCAATCCATCTGGTCCAGGCGCCTTCCAGTTGTGAGTCTTCCTGACAGCAGTGCAAATGTCTCTGTGAAATCGTTAGACTCCATATCTGGGAGAGCATTTGTCTGTTCTTGAATAATTTTAACCCAAGGAGCCAATTTTTCGTAGCCGTCTGATTTTTTCCAAACCGATCTCCAATATTCCGCAAAGGAACACACATCCATATTCTTAAGTTCTGACTTGCTGTTACCTTCTGCTTCGAGTTCTCTATAAAATTTCTTTTGGCTATTTGCAAATACTGAATTTTGATGTTTTCACTTTTCTAGCTAATTATATCTTGGTAGCCTGGCCCCTTTCGATTTAGCTTTTTGCCTAAACCGATCTTTTTTATCCAACAATTTTTATGTCAGGTTTGAATCATCGAAGTCAATGCCAGATTTATTGGCAATTATTTTTGCTTTTCTCGCTACTCTATTTGACTGATTACCAGAAAGATACTCTGAGATAATGTCAACTTTCCTCCGGAACTCATTGATATTGTTTTCAAGGCGCGTTTTCCAGACAGGTGTATTTTTCTGGATTCTAAGTCTTTTGACCTGAAATTTCGATGGCAGTCACTGCTGCACAATATAATGCAAGATGTATATCGCTTAGATTTATCATCCCAGATAGATGTGATTCCAAAACTCTATTAATCTGCATTAGAGTAATACGTGATTTTGCAATATTACGTAGTACCGGAATTTTTGGTCTATTCACTGGGTTTGAGCCAGCAAAACTGGCCAAATTGCTGTAAAACCTCTCTCGTATGTTAGAAAAGTTACGTTGCGAGATTGATTCTTCATTTTCAGACGATGAGGCTTCTGGTGATACATTTCGAGTTTGTTCTACTTGTTGCTCCTCTGTATTCGAGTTAAGAACGTCCATAGTATATTCTTGATGTTGTTGATATGTAATGTTTTGATGTAGTTCATTACAGATTTCTCTCTTGATGTTCATTAATTCCGATTCGGTTAGATAATTTTTCCTTAGAATTACATTTTTACGGTCGGCTAAGTTTTGCTCCGTCAGCTGAGTTTCAGGGAACCTCTTTTTATATTCTTGGTGGAGTGTATGCCTCCATCCAGGTAGCGGGTTATCTCCGCACTGGTTTACGTAGGAATAGGCACGCATTACATCAATATTCATTTCGAGTGTCCATCTGATACGTGGAGTGCGTTCGGTCTTACTGACAGCCCTCCTTATTAGGGACGAGCCAGCAAGTACCGGGGTATTTTGATCTTCTACTCCATTATTAATTTCAACTCTCTGTTGATTTTGTAGTAAAGTCTTTGATGTTGCTAGACTTAGATGATCTAATTGTTGTTCGAGTGCCTCTTTCATTGCCATTCTTGTGATGCCATAGAGTTGGGAACCGCCACTCGCTCCAGATTCACCAACCCCGGACAAATCCTCCCGACGATTCCGAAGGGTTCTTGTCGGCAAAACCCTACCGCCTTGTATAATATTATGAATTTTATTCAACATAAATATATTTGCGTTCAAGGGAAAAAACGGTCACCCAAGGCAGAGCCACGATTTACCATGGGAAAGCTGTTTACTACCGGAGGGCGCTAGGTATCCGGAGACATCGTTAGAGACACTTTAACTCTGTGCCATTCAGCTCATCGGCACGATGGATTTCCACCTTAAGCTTGGGGATTTTTTTTCAGAGGTTTACTCCTCTCAGCTCGGGAAGGTAGTGGCGCCACTCACCAGGCGGACTATCCGCCCCCTTCCTTACTTATATATTATTATTATTATTATTGTTATTATTTTTATTATTGTTATTATTATTATTATTATTATTATTATTATTATTATTATTATTATTATTTATTTATTTATTTATTTATTTATTTTTGTACCCAGTCAGGTATTCACTCTCCGACAAGCTAACACGCGCTGGTAGAGCAATTGGTGTTCCTGCTCGTTTTGCTATATGATAACTCCTTGCAACCAGCAATGTTAGCTATCATAAGATCGACAATCGTGTGTTCTAAGCAGACGCAGCGACCCCAGGATGACAGACTTCTGCATTGCCGCAGTCAATGCTTCAACAGGCTAGTGCCTGTAGATGTAGTCAGTAGATGTAGTCATCCAGATAACAAGTGCATGAGTGTCTCTGGTGCTCGATGGCAGGCCCTACAGTTTACATCAGGAACATCCATACCCATAATCTCTCTCCGATAGACTAATGTGTTTATTACACCATCCTGACAAGCCAATATAAATCCTTCCGTCTTAAGGCCGGCTGACTTGAGAAAAGCAAAAGTGAGTCTCTTCGACAATCCCTGGTCCTCTACATTTCTATAAAAAACCCCATTGCAGTGGCTTACTGGTATGTTTCTGCAATAGTAGACTGGTCTCTGCAGCTTTTATCTGGGCTGCTCGGCGGCTTGATTGCAAATCAGCAAACTGGTTGATTACGTCAATTTACGATTATTATTATCAAGCGCTTGCTTAATTTAGCGTAAAGGCGTTGGAACTCCCTCTAAGGTGAACATTGACTTATCCCAGATATCCTAGATATCAGAACGATTAAGCTCTGTGGGGCCCTTTCCCTGGTAGCGGGCCTCAAGGTGACGCTAGAATTCCTTGACGTTCCTGAGTTGTTCAAGAACTTCCGAACAGTTCTCGCTGTTCCCAGTAGTGCTGTTTTCTGCATGGGCTTGAAAAGTTGCTCTTTGAGACCCAATAATTTTATATTCTTCAGCAGGCTCTTTGGAATAACACCCGTTGTTGATATTATTATGAGAACTATTTCTACACTTTTCATGCCCCATTGTTTTTTTAACTTGCTCTTGAAGTTCCTGGTATTTCTAATTTTTTTCCCTTTGCTTCTTTAATATATTATTGTTATTAGGAATGACCACATCGATCAAAAGACCGCGTTTAGATAATTTATCCACAGTAATAATATCGGGCCTGTTGTGATCCAGTCTTCGCTCAGTGAGTACAGTACGGTCCCAATAGATCTTATTATTATTGCTTTCGAGAATAGGTTCGGGATTGTAATTGTAATGTGGAACTCTCTCTATTAACAGCTGCAGCTTTATTGCAAGTTCCTGGTGCAGAATCTTTGCGACTGCATCGTGCCTATCTTTATAATCGATAGCCGCAAACATCGTACATCCCCCAGTATGTTGATGGTTTCGGAGGTCGGACATCCATATCGACACTGATCGTCCAAAATACCAGCATCTCGAACAATATATTTAAGGTAATTTCTAGTGGCAATAACCTGATCTGATCTGTCTCGGGGAACATCTGTCCTGCAGTCAGCCAGTAGTTCGACGCTAATATGTCGACTTGTTCTTGGTTGACCTTATTCTGATGTCTCCCATGCAGGGATTTTTCTCTCCATGATTGCAACTTTTCTTGATCGGTTTTCGCATAGCTTTGAACCAGATTTTCTTTCAATTGCAGTGGCGTTAATACATCGATGTGATATATCGTTCTATGTAATTCCGACGTTTCTGCTTGTTTGAAAAAGTATGATCGCATGCTTTCAATTTGTTGATCAAATTGCTTGCTTATATCGACCAGGCCTCTACCGCCTTGATGTCGTTGCAAGGTGGTGCGTTCTACACTACTTCGCGGGTGATGCTTTTGTGCTTTTGTGAGCAATGTTCTAAGCTTGAGTTGTAGATTTTGTACATCCATCTTACTCCAGTTGACTACTCCAAAAGAATACATTAATATAAAGACCGC
Organism: Cosmopolites sordidus; assembly: GCA_031761425.1. Lineage (NCBI taxonomy): Eukaryota > Metazoa > Arthropoda > Insecta > Coleoptera > Curculionidae > Cosmopolites > Cosmopolites sordidus. The sequence continues at coordinate 7,169 of JARFXV010000239.1, forward strand.
ATATGTGTTGACTGCTTTAAACATATTTCTGCTATTAAGATTTGACTTGATGACTTATTTTACCCTCTTGGTGAATTGAGAGTTGAGTTCATCTTTTATTGAACGATGATCAATGCGCCGGGCTTGTTTAATTCCCAGGTATTTGTATGTGTCTATGGCCGTCATTGCCTCGATAGTTTGGCCATTATGTGTCCTAAAAGTGTTGTTCTGGAGCTTGCCCCTGTTGATACTGATGGTCCGACATTTTTCCAATCCAAATTCCATTCCGACATCACTAGAAAATTCCTCCACTATTTTTAACATTTATTCGAGATGGTTTAGCCTCATAATGTTTGTGTTGTTATTTTTTAAGCAAATACCATACTTAGTCGAATTTAATCGGTGCAAAAGAGGACTCATGGCGATGCAAAACCAAAGGGGGCTTAGGTAGTCTCCTTGGAAGATACCTCCTCGAATTGGGACATTGTCTGCTGTTATATTATTGTCACCCTCCTAAAGCTGGATTTTGGTTCGCCACATTGACATAAATGTTCTTAGGAGATTGATTAAAGATGGACAAATTTTATAAATTTTCAAAACTTCCACAAGCCATTCATGTGCAACGGAATCAATGCCTGTTTCACTCTCACTGTCATTTTGATCTACATTAATAATAAGTGGTTCTATATTATTAGTAAATGATACAAAGCAATCTTTTATTTTAATAACAAAGGCGTAATCCCTACGAACTTTCGGAACAATTCAATATTTTTTTTATAATGTGTGTGTACTCAATATCAGCAATACTAATTATTTTCGAAAAACCTATGGGGCATTTCACGTCAAGTGGGCAACGAAAAAAAGTGAGGTTCTGAAGTTTGTTCATATTGGGCATATTTGTACTTCTAGGGGATATGAACGTGTACACATAATAATTTTTTTTGAAGTGAAAACTTTTTAGCCGCCTTGAGCGATTTTCGGTAGTGGCAAAACTTATGAGTTCGCGTTACCGACATGCTAGTGACTTGTTGCGCCAGACTGACGACGCCAATTGTGTTTTAATGTGTTTTAAATTAAATTGTGTTTTAGATAATCATTATTTTAATTGTTTAATTGTATAACCGCAATGCAGTACAAGAGTGAGCACTTAACATGCTAATATTTATTACCGATGGCTGTAGCCATAATAAATCGATAAAAATGATAAAACTTATTAACGAACGTAGCTCACTAAGAGGTTAAAACAACAACTAAAAAAATAACGGAAAACAAGCGTGGCTTCATACTTCTATCTCTTTCTATTTTATAACTTTGATTCGTTTTAATGAAGTGGTTCTTTTCGCAACTAAGAAATGGCGTTATTATTCATTTTTCGTCGTCACAATATGAGAAAAAATCACGTAAAATATAGTTTTATTTTGATATTGCTGCGAATTTGATAGAATCCCATATCTTAACAACTAAACCTCAAATAAAACATATGCGCACACGATCATATCACCTAGTACAAATATACCCAACATGAACAAATTTCAGAACCTCACTTTTTTTCGTTGTCCCCTTCACGCGAAATGCCCACTATGCCATACTCCAACCAGACAATTCTAATAAATACTATTCCATTAGGTTGCATTACATCGCTACCAATAATAACCATAAGTTTTCCAATACTAATAAAATAATAACACTACTAAAATTATCAAATATACTAATAACACTTTTTATTTACTCTGCATTTAATATGATTAAAGGCATTTTTTTATAGAATTACAGTTTTAGCCTAGAAACATAACATTATTAAAATAATTAAATTTATTAAATACACAGTTTGTACAAAAAGTTTTAATAATATTTGTTTCTATATTATTTTATGAGCGGTTGTATTATAAACTGCGTTAATCATAGGTAACGAAATATCAGTTAAAAGATTAAGTTTTGAAGTAGCAATCTGAAATATAATACGTGACTAGTGATATATTTAATCTTGAAACAGTCGCTCGGTGTCGAATCGATATCATATATTGATATATTTATTTACATACTTGATATATTTTCGGTCATAAAATCTACTTCACAAGTATTTCCCATCTATAGTTGTCTCTTATAGGCTCACCACGTAGACAAGACACATATCTCCCTTCCTGTGCCCGGTCATAACGTACAGGTAGCATGGGTTTTAGCAGTAGCGTAGATATCGAATAGCTTACGCGCGTCCGACGTCGAAAGAATTACGTGTTATGCTCTTCGTGAAAATATTTTTCCAGTAAACACAGTATAATACAATATCCAATTTTCGTCAAATAAAGTTCGTATTTTCTCAATTTTTTGAGAAATTCTCAATTGGAACCTTCGGTGTGAAACACTAAACTTGAAGAGATTTACCACTAAACACCAAAGCAGTTTTTAAAAACTTCTCGACTCACGTTTCGCTAACCATGTAACCATCATCAGGAGATGATTTAATCTAATTCTAAAAACTAAACTATGCTCTATTTATATGATAACCCTGCCTAATGAAGCGTGTAAACATCATGAACCGTAAAGTTTATTGAGTCTTACATTAATAATTGAAAAAGTTGACTGAACGGAATAGGTCTTTTATCCCGGTTCATGATTTTGCTATTTGAAGAAAGATTTTTCTATTTGAATGCTTTCATATACATCCAAAGCCCTATTGTTATTTACACTTTTTACCAGTTTTACTCGACTTTCTAATATCTATATTGAGATCATGTTCGATTGCATGTTGGACAACACAATTTTTCATTTCTCCCATATCTAATGTGGGCAAACGGTTCTTTAAATCTCGTTAATATGGATCTTTTTCTTTGCCCAATATATCTTCGATCACAATGTTGACAAATAATTTCGTAAATCTAAGACTTTTCATGTTGATCTACTTTATCCTTTGGACTACCCAGGACCTCTTTGAATTTATTATGTAGTTTGCACATAACCCTAATGTCCATTTTTTTTTAAATTTTGTCTAGCCCTCGTGTTAATTGAGTATCAAACGGTATTACTATGAATGTATTCTTGTTCTAATCCTTTTGAAAAGTTGAAGATCCTTTCAATCATTTTTAAACTTATGTTTTCTAATTAATTTATCTACAATGTTTTTATTATTACCGTTTACTTCGGATACCTCCTCAATTAATTTTAATTCTTTATTATAATTATCTTTGTTTAAAGGACATTGATTAATCTATTTACCATAAAATTTAAATTAGCCATCTTATTTTGGACACTTGGATACGAATTATTAGGAATGTATCTCGAGGTAGTGGTGTTTTTCCTAAAAATATCAAAACCTAACATATATTTATTGTTTCTATTGACTAAAACATTCAGAAATGGTAAATTATCGTTGTTTTCGAGTTAATGCGTTAATACTATGTTTTGAGATGCACTATGTAAGTTATTAATAAAATCAGCAAGTTTTCATTTTTTAAATCGAAAATGGCAAAAACGTCATAAACATATCTTAGCCATACCTTTGGAAACTAACTGAATTCATCCTTCGCATCGGATTCAAATTTACTTATGAATAAGTTGGCTAAGAACGCAGGAAAGAGGATTGCCCATTGCCGTTCCTTCTTGTTGTTCGTAAAATCTGTTAGTAAGTTGAAAATAATTTTGCTTCATACATAATCTTGTTAAAGAGATGTACTCAGAAACAATCTTGTTGACTCGAGTAATTCCCAGGTACTTCAAGGTATGTGGAATCGAGACACTTGGAAACAACGATGATACGTTAAAAGAAACCAGGATCCCACCTGCCTGTAGATATGTGTTTTTGACTTTTCCTATGAATTTTGTTTTTTCAAAACATATTGGGCATATTTGTACTTCTAGGGGATATGAACGTGTTCACACACACACACACACACACACATATATATATATATATATATATATATATATATATATATATATATATATATATATATATATATATATATATATTTATATATATATATTTACAATATATATATATATATATATATATATATATATATATATATATATATATATATATATATATATATATTACTATTATTATTATTATTCACGTATGGGCCCGGGTGGAGCACGCGAAGCACAATTAGAGGCGTTTGTTGTTGTTAGCCTTCCTTTGCGCCCATACTAATATCATTCTTTCGTTATGAGCTTTTTTCTTTCGTCAGACCAAGTTGTTCCAGTCTTCCTACATTTTTCTCTCTGGCCAACCTTCCAAACGTCAACCTTGTGTCTGAAACAGCCTCTATCCCGAATTTCACTTTGTGTAATATTTGCTGATCTTAGGTCCTCTTTAATTGCAGCAATCCATTTAATTATTTCTACTTTAGCTCCACTCCTATTTTTATAAAATTCGTCTATTTGTCTAGTTAGCCTATTTGGATTCATCCATTTTATGTGTCCCTAAAACTTAAGTCTTCTTTTTCTCATTTCGCTATGTATATCTGTGTATTGTTTGATTTCTTGGTTTTCTCGAATTCGGTATGTTGTTGTATTTATTTGTTTGGGGCCTAGGATTTTTCTTATGATTTTTCTTTCCTTCTTTTCAATGTCCTCGATGTCTCTCTTTCTATTCAAAATGAGCGTTTCTGCCCCATATAGACATTCTGGCTTAATAACTGTGTTGTAATGTCTCAGTTTTGTGTTTTTAGATAGGAATTTTTTGTTGTAAATATTGTGTGTAAGTCTCAATGCCGTTTCCATTTTTTGACATCTACCCTTATTGGCCGCTTTTTCCAACCCACTTTCCATGATTATTTCACCCAAATATTTGAATTGAGAGACTCGTCTGATGTTACCATATTTTGTTTTTAGAAATGGTGTTCTTAGTCTGTTGCAGGTCATGTATTGTGTCTTTTCAAAGGAAATTTGGAGTCCTACCTTTTCTGCTGTTTCTTTTAGGATTTCAATCTGTTTCTGTGCCGTTAATACATCTTGAGCCAAAATTGCTAGATCATCAGCAAACGCCAGACAATCAATTTTGGTGTTGGTTCTCCCCAGTTTAATGGGCTGGTCAATATTCAGGGTCGACTTTTTTTCACGCCACTCCTGTATTACTTTTTCTAGAACACAGTTAAATAAGAGTACCGAGAGTTCATCCCCTTGTCTCACACCAGTTTTAATTTCGAAGGGCTCTGAGATGTCATCCTTGATTGTACCTGGACCAGCGGATTTCAAAAGTTCAGCAGTAATTCCATCTTTACCAGAAGCTTTGTTATTTTTAAGCCGCTTGATTTGCCTAATTATTTCATCTTCATTCGGTGGAAATGAATCTGGGTTTGTTTGTTTAGGGTTTAGTGTTGGAAATTTGTTTAAAGGCTCAGGACAGTTTAGTATTTGTTCAAAATATTTCGCAAGTTCTTTGCAATTGTCTTGGTTATTTAGAGCTAATTGTCCGTTTTCCTTTTGGAAGCAAAGACTTTGGGGTTGTTAGCCTGTTAATTTAGTTTTAAATGTTTTATAAAAGTTTCGGGTGTTATTTTTTTGGAAATCTTTTTCTATTTCATTAAGTTGATTGTTTTCATATTTTCTTTTAGTTTGTCTAATTAGCTTCGATGTTTCTTTTCTTACTTCCAAAAAGATGTTATAGTTTATTGCTGTTTTTTGACTGTTCCAATCTTTGAATGCTTTACTTCGGCTTAATACTGCTTGCTCGCAAACTTCATCCCACCATGGATGTTTTCTACGTTTTTGTAAAGGGACCAACTTTAAGGCTGTTTTAATAATTTTTTGTTTCAATTCTTGCCAGTTCTGTGCTGGTTGTTTATCAAGCTCTTCTGTTAGGGCTGGTTTTATTTTGGTTGGGTCGAACTTTGGTATTAGCAGTCTCTTTTGAATAAGTTTTCGAGGTTTTAAGCTAAGTTTGATTCTAGTCAAGTAGTGATCCGTGTCTATGTTAGCTCCTTTCCTGACTTGAACATTCAAAATCGCTTTATAATTGGGGTACGAAATGGCAACATGGTCAATTTGAAATTCACCCATGTACGTGTTTGGGCACCTCCAGGTCTTTTGTTTTGTTATTTTCTTCATAAAATGTGTTGACATTACTTTTAGATTAAACTGCGAACATAGTTCAACCAATCTTCTACCATTATGGTTAGTCCATTTATGAGCGGGAAAACTGCCGACTGTTTTCCTGTACTTTTTTTCTTTCCCTAGTTGGGCGTTGAAATCACCCAATAGGATTTTTACATGGTTAGAGGGAATTTTAGAGATAGTCTTTTCCAGAATTTCCCAGGACTTATTTACTTTTTCAGGATTAGATTTATTTTCTTCGTTAACTGGGAGGTGTGCATTGATTAATGTATAGTTTTTGTTAGCACACTTGAGGGATAGTGTCATAAGTCGATTATTTACTGGCTGGACATTAGTTATAGAACCAAAAATGTTTCTTGAGATAGCGAAAGCATCACCTCAAGCAATATATATATATATATATATATATATATATATATATATATATATATATATATATATATATATATATATATATATATATATATATATATATATATAGTTGTTAAAATATGAGATTCTACAGAATTCAGCTGATTGTCGGAATGTTTTCTTTGAAAATTTAATTTCATATTGAAGTAAATTATAATAAAATAATAAATGTAGTGTTTTGTATAGAAAATTTACTATTCTTTTTGATTTTCAAATGAGATTTCAAATTTGATTTTTTTCTAGTGTTAAACCGGGAGTAAATATTTAAAATATTTTTTAAGACCTTCAACCATTTTAATTTAATTATTTTTTAGTGCAAAATAAAGCTTAACATTTATAAATTTTACAATAAAAATTGCAAAATGGAATCTAAATTAGTTTGGGAGATAAATCAATTAAAGTACATACATGTCATAGTGGGCGCTTGCTAAAGTTGGCTAGTTTGTATAAAAAAAGAACATGCCTACACAGTAAAATTGCTGTGACGTCACCTATTTATGCATAAAACGGCCACCTCGTGGATTAGATGATGAAATGCCGAACTGATCTACTAATTGCTTTGCTTTTCTCGCTTGTCGTCTGGAAGTTTTAAATTATTCTGCAAGTTTATTTTCACAAGATTAAGTGTTACAGTCAGCATAATTGTCTTCATAGAAGTAGATGTAGACGCATCATTAAATTTCTCCTTCAACTGCTTCAAAATTTCTTGGTCTTGGTCTTGGTCAGTTTGGTTCGAACTATGTTCGACATTCGGTTCCTGCAAGATGCACACATATACACATTTAAAGAACAATTCCATTTTTCAGCTAAACTTTTAGAAATTTTTCTTACGTCTTTAAACTTTCGGTTAGCTGGTAAATTAAATGGATGGAAGCACCGATCACCGTAGGGAGCCATAATAAATCAATAAAAATGATAAAACTTATTAACGAACTTAACTCACTAAGAGGGTAAAACAACAATTAAAAAAATAACGTAAAAAGGCGTGGCTTGACATCATATTTCTATCTCTTTCTATTATATAACTTTGATTCGTTTTGATGGAGTGATTCTTTTCGCAACTAAGAGAGGGCGTTATTATTCGAAGAACCTAATTTTTTTTCGTTGTCCGCTTCACGTGAAATGCCCCTAATGTTAATTATTGGCTTTTCATTATATTTTCTTGCGTTACGATTACTTAGAATTTTTATTACTTTTATTTTTCTTTGTATATTTCCTTTGTTTTCTTACTATTAGCTGCATATGCTAAATAAAGTGTATATTTATTGTTTATTTATTTATTTATACGACCTGAAGGAAATCTAAAATCACTAAATTAAATGGAATTACATTCCAGGTCGTATTCTAAGTGATGCGTTTTATGGTGCGCTGAGAGTGGAAGCACACAATACGAATGATAAACACACTTTCCATTCGCAAGTAAATATCGATTAACAACTATCCTTGAAACAGCCCTATCTGTAGCTGCACCAAAAGCACCACGAACGTGTCGGTTGTTTTCATATCGATTTGGTACAAGAATTCTAAGATGTCAGCCTCCGCTCGCTTTGGATACATCTGCTCAAAACAGAACCATTGTGTCGTGTACGAGGTTACTATTTACGTATCCGGAATAATAAATAAAAACCAATATTTATCATCAAAAACGGTTTTATTGCTTTTCAAAATATTCTCCGCGATGATCGATACATTTCTGTACACGTTTGAATCAATTTTTTTGGCACTTTTTCCATTCCGATTGAGTTATCTCCAAAAAATGCATTTTGAACGCATCAACCGCTTCTTCAGGCATCTAATATCGTTGACCACGTAGTTTATTCTATTAAGAAATCATTGGGTGCCAAATCAGGACTGTACGGCGGATAACCCATCAATTCGATGTTTTGACCGGTGAAATATTGAATTGTTAGGTCCGATGTGTGAGAGCTCATTTTGTGGTGGTAAAAAAAAGAGTCGCTGGTTGTTTTTTCTTATTTCTTCAAAAAATTCTGGCAAACGAATGGTTGTGTACCATTCAGAATTGTCAGTTCTATGATTCTCTAAGGACACTGTAGCCACATGACATCCCAAAAACACATATTTATCCCAAAAAAACTTTACGGCCATAATTCAATTCACTAAACCAGTGATATACAGTAGTTTTAGATAATGCTTCATCGCCAAGAGTCGAAGTAATTTGATCGATGTACTGTTGTTGAGATAATCCATGTCGAAAGTCGTAGTAAATCATCGCAAAAAGCAAGTTTGACTGAGGTAAAATTTTGTAGTCACTAAACAACACAAATAGCGTTCGTATGACAAAACGTTCAGAGTACGTATATAATCAATAATGTCAAACTTTACGATGTATATGTCGGATGGCGCCTAGCAACATCAAGCTAGCAATACCAGCAAGTCCGGATACATCCGTACAACCCTAATCTTTAAACTGTATTACTAATATCATCATGACGATAGAAGCAACAATGTCCAATCAATGTCTATATATTCACCTGCTTCTTTCATACGAATTGTCGTCCCTACTCATATTAGGCAAAAACGCTTTGTCACATATTAAGCATCGCTTACAGCAACATAAAAGTAAACAAGTCCAAATATGCTATGTAGTAAGTATATTTTCAATTTGATCCAAATCCGTATGAGGCGTATAAATACATAAATGAGGCTGATTTTTTATTTTCTCATTCAGTTGAAGTTACAATTCTGTAATATCTAATTTCAAGTAGATGTAGTGTAGATGTAGTGTAGATGTAGTGTAGATGTAGTGTAGATGTAGTGTAGATGTAGTGTAGATGTAGTGTAGATGTAGTGTAGATGTAGTGTAGATGTAGTGTAGATGTAGTGTAGATGTAGTGTAGATGTAGTGTAGATGTAGTGTAGATGTAGTGTAGATGTAGTGTAGATGTAGTGTAGATGTAGTGTAGATGTAGTGTAGATGTAGAAGCCACACAGCGCTGGAGACGGCATGTCTACTCTTTAGATTCTCAGATATTGGAATCGCCTTCATCTGTCGTTGTTACATTTTCAATGTAATGTCCCAAAATGTTGTCTTTTGACATTAATTTTCAAACTTAGGAAAAGTAAAAAGTCACAAGGACTCAAGTTGGACAAGTCAAGTATGGCAAGGTGCATTGTCGTAATGCAGCAAACGGAGAGCTTCGAAAAGGACTTTTTTCTTCCTCTGCCAGGTTCATCTCCAATCGAGTCTAGCCCTTCTGAGAATGCCTTAAACCACCTGAAATCGTGAGCCCTTGACAAAACACTGTTGCCATAGGCGTGCTGAACTTTTGCAAGAATTTCCGTCCTACTACGCCTAACTTTAAGACAAAATTGCTAAATAACTCCATTGCTTGAAATTTTTGTCACTCATTTTCATAACGCACTAAAAAAATCCTAGCCACGAAAAGAATTGTTATTGTTCAAACTCGTGCTGAAGACGCATCAAATGGAAGACTACCTTCCCTCCAGAGGAAAATCCAAAAGTGTTACTAGATCAAACGCTGCATCATCGAATAATGAGTAGTAACATCCTGTACTTATTGGTAGAGATTGTTATAAGCCATATGAATTCTTCTATTGGAACCTTCAGTGAAAAATACTACATTCGAAAAGATTTACCCCTAATCACTTTATTTAATTCCTCGACGCGCGTTTCGGTAACAACGTTAGCAACATCAGGACATGACTCAATCTAACAATATACTTAAAAACATTTTAGTCAATTTCAGGACATTATTTGTCATAATTTCTACAGAAAACTGATTATATCCAAATAATAATAACACAATGGTTATAGAGGGAGAATATAAATGAAAGTCTCTCTCCCAATATAAGGAAGAAAATTATAAAAGGGATCCTTTAGTCTTGCTCTCAGCTATGAGAAACATCTGGAATCAATTCTATCAAATTTAGAAATAATTCTTTACCAAATTCAAAAATAGTTGCTGCCTTAGTTAGTGCTGCAGATACCTTGGAAGTATCTGATTTTGTAGTCAGCGTGACAATAACAGATCAAACAACTAGAGACCACATTGCTAACTAATACATACAGTCATTTGTTGCCAGTGTGATAATAATAGACCAAACAGCTGCAAACCATATTTGCTGACTAATCCATACAGTCAAAATATTTTCAAGTTCAAAGTAAACCTTCATAATCCTCTTATAATTTACCATCTAATTCAATTTTACGCAATTGCTGTGGTATATCAAAATAAATCTTCTATCATCCCAAAGTATTTTAAAATAAAAACATTTCTTAAATCATGTCACTATGAAAAATAGTTTTAAAACATCAGTACTGTTTGATTCTATAAATGTAATTAAATTAATTTTGTTTAGCTTCCAGACTAAATATTTAATGACATATTTAATAAAAATGGTTAGTTAAATCCTTTTAAGAATAAAGTAAATAGAAAAATAAGTAATGATTGATACGTTAGATTTATGGCGTGATAGAATAATCTAATTATTTTTACAATTCTTATGAAATACAGAGTCAAAATATTATATATATATATATATATATATATATATATATATATATATATATATATATATATATATATATATATATATATATATACACACATATATACATATACATACACAAGGTAATTCAGAACCGATTCAGACCGAAAATGAATATAAAAGTTTTCTAGAAACATGGATCATATTCTGTACTGTTACAGAGATACGGGGGCAAACATATTTATGTATGGCGAATGTAATAAGTCTCCGAATATCAGCGTCATTCCCCGAATCGGAGACTTCCAGATAGCAGAGTTTTTAAACAAGTTTTTATCACTGCTCGAGAATCTGGTATGTTTCCAAGTGCGAGAATTGTATCTGAACGACAATTCTTCAAGACACTTGATCAAGAACAAAAAGAGGTACATCCGAGCAATCCTTGACATCGTTGAAAATGATCCAAGCATAAGTACAAGGCGGATTGCAGATATTTGCCAAATTACATAATTGTCTGCTTGGAGGACTCTTCACATGAATTGTTTATATCCATTTCATTTAGAACCGCTGCAACATTTTCAGAAGGTGATTTTGCGTTAAGGATGCAGTTGTGTAACTGGATAAATTCAAATCTGAGATTATACAAGTCTGTTCTGTTCACCGATGAAGTACAGTTCACTCGTGATGGCATAACTAATCTTCATAATGAACATCGATGATTCGATGAGAATCCTCACGCTGCAGCTGAACATAATTTTCAGCATCGATTTAGCATTAATGTGTGGTATAGTATGCTAAAAAATGAATTAATCGGTCCATTTAGATTCGACGGTCATCTCACAGGAGGCGTTTACCTAAATGTTCTACAAAATCATTTACAAAACCTGTTAGAAAATGTTCCGCTTAATGTACGACAAAACATGTACTCAACATGATGGAGTCCCTCCGTACTACAACTTACAAATAAGAAATTTCTTAAACAACTTCCCAAACCGGTGGATTGGACAAGGTGGTCCGCACAATTGGCCAGCCATTAGTCAATTGTAGCTATTATTGTATTTGGGGGTGGGTTAAATCTTTGCTATATGCAACTAAAGTAGACACTAGCAGCAGTTATAAGGAACAGACCCGAATCAATTCACAGAGCAAACCGAGCTGTCCATAAGAGAGCTGACAAGTGGAAGTAAATGGTGGTATATTTTAACTATTTATTATAAGTAATATTAAAAACATCTTAAACATTTTAATTTTTGTTTACGCCTGTATATCTGTAACAGTTGAGAGTAAGAGAGAATTTTTTATTTTCATTTTCGGCCCAATATGTAGATGAAATATTGACATTTCCTCCTGAATTATCCTATACACACACACACACACACACACACACACACACACATATATATATATATATATATATATATATATATATATATATATATATATATATATATATATATATATATATATATATATATATATATGGTCGCAATTAAATATGGACGGTGAAATATTTCGAGAACGATTTGAGATTTCTTAAAGAAATGTTGTACACATACATTAGGAAATGTTTGCCACTTTTTGGGTATATTTTTTTTCTTATCGCATATTTGAAATCCAAAACTAACTTGATTTTTTTACAGTACATGAATTAGGCATTGTGTAAAACAGCATTTTATTTCTGAATTGAACGAGATAAATATTGTATGGTTTTTATTTAGTAATTTGTTGTTTTCCATTTAGTACACTGTTTTCCATTTAGTAGGCTATGAAACAATGGATGACAGATAAAGTATTTGATTACACCTGACAAATGTTAACGTCAATATGCCAATTTCAAATTTCTTTCAATTTTTATATGGAATTAATATGTATTTAACTGAAAGAGAAAGAGAAAAGCACTTATGCTCAAGTTTGTCATGTATTTAATAAAGTACATCCAAATAAAAACATCACTAAGTCAACAGTTTCAAAAACGGTGAAAAGATTCAATGATGCAGGTAGCATTAAAAATCGTTCAAAAGTAGGAAGCCAAAAGCTAAAATCTCTTAACGAAAATTCGTTGAATATTTTAGTTGATGTAGTAGAAAAATGATAATTACTATTATCAGTATTATTATTTAATCGCATTTGATTCTTTGAAAATCCATCTAGTTTTCGTTAAATTTATTTACAATAAATTCAATATTGAGGATAATCTGGCGACAATATTTTTATTAATTACTGGTAATGAAATAAAGTGTTTAAATTCTGCTATACTAAAACGAAAAAATCTATACATCCATCAAATATGTACTAGATTAATTGTGATATATAAATATCTTGTTTAGAGGTATCGAGATACCATTTATTTACTTTTAATTAATAAAAATAAAAACAAATAATAACAAAATAGGAATAAATAGGATTATGTTTGCTATTCGATTTTATCGAAAATGAATAGAAGCTCTCTCAAATAAACAATTAAAAAAACGTATGTGCATGCGAAAAGTAACTTACATTTTTATAAAAATAATGCAATGTAAATTTTCCAGTATATTTATAACATCAATAGTTTAATTTATAAGATAATGAATGACATTAAGCGAATAGTAATTATTCAAACTTATAACTTGTAAATTAGTTATTATTGTTAGAATGTTATGGTTGGAAATCACTTAATTTAGCGAAATTATTTGGAATTATTAATTGCTGATTTACAAATGATTTTTATTTTAAGGGACATTAAAGCCAAATAAAAAAGTATTAAAATCCACAAAAATATATTAAATTTAACCTAGTATTGGTAAGATAAATTACACGTCTTAAATAAATGACCTCTACTTTTTCCTTATTCCAACAGTTAAGGGTCCCAAACAATTTTAAGTTATCACACAGGTTCATGAGTAAAATAACTGTATCACTTGAATGTTTTTAAGATAGTGGTAATTACAGTTCCTGAAGATTCTTTAAGCATCCCATTTTACAAAGTTTTTCCATATCTTCATTGGTTAAATCTAAATATCCTGATGATGCAAATTTCCGAAACAAAGCACAATGCTTCAAAAAACATAAAATCACGCCATTGGCAGTTTCACAATTCCCAAGTTCTACAACACTTAAATTTTTAAATAAAGTAATTTTACACGACGAGACCATAAACTTACGATGATTTAAACTTGAAGTATTAAAAATAATACACAAATTATCAACGTCCACGCACATATTTTGAACTTGTAATGTCTCCAAAGTCAATTTCCTTAAATGAATTTCCGATGGGACTGAATAAAATCTTCTTAATTTTAGTTTATTTAAATGTTGAAGTTGTTCCAACAATTTGAAAATATTTGGATCAGGATAATCTAAAATAAAGAAGGAATGGGCACACACCTACTACTGCTTCCTTAACTCTTTGTGTAGTAAAACAATCTGATAAATGTGCATTGAAGTTTGGACATCAATGGTTTCTTTAAACTACGAGCTTACCCAATATAGTTATAAGTTCGAATATCCCGAAGATATGATAATTGCGATATAACATCAACCAATATGTCATAATTTTCAATGAATGAATTTGTAAGATATTGTTTGAACAACTCCAGTAATGCGCAAAACTTTTAAAAAGATTTATTTTGCAAACAACCGTAGCTAACATTAGAGACTAAAGAATTACCAGTAATATCTAAAAGTTCCACTTTTAAACTACCAATCAAATTCAACAGCTGATCTGTTACTAATTCTGGAATTACCAGAAATTGTAGGCCTGGAAATCGTTTAATAAAATCTCTGACACTATTAGTTTTCACCATGTCACCCGTTAAATTCAAATAATAGATGTATATCAGATTCTCCACAAACTTCTCCTCAAACTTTATCGATACTTTTCAGGAATCGAACTTAGTAAAAAATTTCCATTTTCCGTGGAAAATCAATCATATTCAAAATGCTTAGTGGTATACAAAACGAAATTGTACATTTCTAGTACATTTTTATCAAAAATAATTTCAATTACCAATGACATTAATTAATTAAAAAGGAATTATTCTAAACCATCGTTTCTTAACCTTTTAGTGGGTCGCGACCCACTGAATAACAAAAAAGTTAAAGAAAAAGCCCCTCACTGCAATATGTCAATTTGGCATTTATCAAAGTTATACATCGACCGGTTAACCCGGCGACGATTCGTCCATTTTTCATTATCGTGATTTATGAAGAATCGTTTTTATTTTTAAATTGGTTATAAACTACTACGACCATGTGACGCTTGAACGCTTACCAATTGTGAAAAAAACGAATCATCTATTTGTATTTGTATTAAATGACGAATCGTCAATGACGGATATATGTGTAACTAGACCATTACACTTATTCCGAAATACCGCAGACAGCCACAAATATTGAACTACAAGACTTGTGTAAGAACCCCTTGTTCTTATATTGTTTTTGCCAGTTCGTGATAACCTGTGCTCTGCACTTGCACGCACTTGTAAAATGACCGGCCCGCGAACCTCGCGCCTTCCGCCCGCCGGTTCATACGAGACAGATCATTCGTCCGGACCGCGCTAAGCCTGGTTCGGGCTATGCTAGTAATTTAGTCGAGTGGTCAGTAATATAGTAGCTAAAATACTCGCTACTGACCAACCACAACTGAGTGGTGTTTTACCAGATGAACAACCTACAACGCAATAATAAAGTAAATAAGCTGATTAAGTTTATCGTAATAGCTATTTTAGAAGAGGTGGATGAGGAAATTTGTGTGATAAGTAAAAAGAAGCTATGGGTACGAAAATGGATCAATAGAAGAGATGAACTGGGTGCTACGAATTGTCTTTCGAAGCATTAGAAGATCCAAAAGAATACTTCGATAATTTGAAATGGCCGAAAGTGGTGTACATTTTCTGTTATTGGAAATGTAGTCTCAAATTCAGCGTAAAGATACCCATTTAAGTGGGATTCCGACAATTACAAAATTACAAGCAGTTCTCTACTTTCTTGCTACTGGATGTAGTTTAAGGACACTCACACATATATTTAGACTCGGAAAATCAACTATTTCTGAATTCATCACAGATGTTTGCGAAGCAATCTATGAATCATTAAAGGAATTCGTCAAGGTAGGATTAAATATACCAGATATTAAGAAACATTTATTTATTAAGAGAATTATTTCTTTAAGATTTTTTTTAACATTGTTAGGTATAAGTGTTGTGTCTGCTCCGATCATTGTTGATTATCAACATTAGCGTTTTGCATCGCTGTTATAATTAAGTCATTTGTTGTAAGTGTAGCATTTTTCTTCGTTTCTATATTAATTATATGGCCAGATGGTAACATATTCGAGGAAAGCTGGTAATCCGTGACATGTTCACAATATTGTGTAGATAAAATGGACAAGGAAATAGATTCAGTTGTTTGCGGAGATTGCTCTTCAGAATTCTCTTTACTGTCGTCATTTTAATATATTGAAACATTACTATATGGCGACTCTGTAGTATACGGCGATTCTGGTGCATATGGCGACTATGGCGCATATGGGGACTATGGCGCATATGGGGACTATGGCGTCCTGATGATTCTGTTTTGTTCAGATGCGTTTTTAAGGTGATGTCGACAAAATATATTTAAGTAAAGTTGAATGTGTTTTTGTGCTTCTAATGCCAATATTAAGGGTAAAGATTTCAGTTGAAGACCGACGTGTTTACCGAAGACTTCAAACTCATTATCTTCAGCTGTAGAGTTAGCAGTCTAAGCTATCTCTTTTAATTAACTAACCATGCTCGAGAGCTGTGAATTTTTCTTTTTTTTTAGTTAATTAGTATAGGTATAGGTAGGTAGGCTTGGTTTGGTACTTACCAAATTGTTTTCACTTTGTGTCAGTATTAAGGTAAAGTTTCGTAGAGATGCATCCAACAAAATTAACCATTTTACTGCAGGAATGTAAACTATGTCAGTCCCTGCGCTTGGATTTTTGGATTCCTTTCTTTTTAACTCCTGCGAGTAGGTCGATATAAAAAGATTTTGATCACATTAAGTAGTTCTACTTCTTATAACAGGTTAAATTGTTTAATAGGTAGCATTGGGAATGCTATTGTTATAAAATAATAAAAGTATGCACTAACCCGACGTTTTTAATTTTCAGTTTTATTTCCTTTTCACCAAATCCTAGTATATTCATTGTGTTTTTCAAATCCGCGTATGCAGATTGCTTCATTTATTTGTTTTTATAACGTGGGGACTTAATATTCTATAAGCTCTCATGTTCTACATATTTAGAAACAAATTTTAAAGTTGTTTTTTGGCTCGACTTGAACTCGACTGTAATGACAGGTTCAGGCTTATTTAGCCGGTGAACCAGTGAGCAGGGACGCATGGTGGGGGCGGTACTCGCCCGAAAAAATAGAACAAAAAGATTGACTAGACTAAATTACTTGCTAAACAGCTCGACTAAATTTTCGCTGTTCAGACACGTTTAGTTACTAAATTACTGGCCACTCGACTAAAGGACTACCATAGTCCTAACCAGGCTTTAGGCAGGTTCGTACGAGCTATGCGATTGGGTGATAAAAACAAAGTAACGGCGAACAGTTTCATTGTTAACTTTCCGGTAGTCTCGCGAAATTTTATGAAGTGAGTGATCGCGCCGACCTCGTAGACCTTGAGGACAAAACAATTAATAAAATTAAAAAATCTCACACAATTCTGCGTTTTATAATACATATTTGATAAACAGTTTATTTACTGTAAACAAGAGCTAATTTTCACTGAGATTTTAGGTGTTTATAATAATGATTAATAAATTATCTTGGGTAAATTATTTTAAACATATTTTTCACTTTCTATTCGTTAAAAAAATAATATAATATTTAAATAATAAGTAACAATTTACAATTATATATCATTAATGTTACAATTACTTTATTCTCGTAAATAGATATAAAAAAGGTATTCTCGTAGTCCATATTCTAGTAAATTAGGCGTTATTTTTTTTGAAACTTACGTTAACAAATTACGAAACAAATTACGTTAACATGTTCCAAGCACAGCCCAGTAGCACAGCTTTTTCAAAAATATTTCGTTCTTCTGTTCATTCACCAATCACAAAAACTGCATCTTCCGTTTTCTCCAATACTTCATATATAAATTGTACTTTCAGAAACTACTACTCCACATACTTCGTCATACAAGTGTTCTAGGCGTTTTATTTATTTTTTTCATAGTTCATGTCAGTAAGGTAATGTTGTTTTTGTAACCTCGGATTTTATATTATGACTAAAGACCAGATTTTATGCATTTTACATATATATGCAAATTCTGCATATTTTGTGATTTTAAAGGAAAAATGCATATTTTAGGAACTATTGCATATCTAAGCATGTTTTGGGATTTCTGTATTCTTTTCTTACATTTTACGGTCGCACGGCGCCGTGTCTGGGCGGTCCCGGTCTGCAGATTGGGTTTTCCCTAATGGGGCAATAAAATAAAATAAGTACAAAAACTTCTATTTTTATTTATTTTCTCATATTTGTTACTGTTTGCAAAGTTTACAGACTGGTGCCAGTCTAAATTCGTTGCTCGAAGTACCGACGCCTAGTGACTTAACTTATATTTATTCTGTAAACTTTGCTGTTTGTCAGAATTATTCAGGTTGTCGTTTGTTGTAGTCGCAGTTAGTAAGTGCAAACAAAGTGAAAGTGAAAGCAGTGATTATGTCGAAAATACTATGTACTTCTTGGATTAAACCTTACCCAGAACTTGCTTTGGACGGCGACCAGGTTTTTTGCAAATCTTGTTCAAAAATTGTTTCCTGCTCAAAGAAATTTCAAATAGACCAACATATTAAGACGCCGTCTCATGTAGCTAAGGCTAGAAACATGAAGAAGTCTGGGCCCATACAGTCAACGCTGAAGCAGTCATTTGAGATTTTTAAAAACGGAAACCATGACCAGTCAGAATTTAACGTAGATCTATGTAAAACATTCTTGGCTGCTAATATTCCTTTAAACAAGTTAACCAACCAGCAAGTTAAGGCCTTTCTGCAAAAATATACAAAATTTAATCCTCCAGATGAATCAACATTAAAAAAAACGTCATTGGAAAGGTATTTGGTACCGTGATAGATGAAATAAAAAAAGAAATTGACGGTAACTATATGTATATTGTTGTCGACGAAACAACTGATTCGTGTGGTCGTTACATAGTTAATTTAATGATCGGAAAACTCACAGAAGAAGAACCTGGAAAAGCTTACCTTATAGCCGTAAAAGAAGTTGAAAAAACAAACAATCTTACAGTTACACGTTTTATTTAAGAAACCTTAACACATTTCTTTTTGCCGAACTCAGTTCCTACAGATAAAATTCTTGTCCTGTTGCCCGATGCTGCGCCGTAAGGCAGGAAATAATTTAAAAATATTTTATGAAAATTTGATTCATGTAACTTGTCTAGCTCACGGATTAAATAGGGTTACGGAAACTATTAGAGTTTCTTTTCCGTTGGTCAATGACCTAATAGCTAAAGTCAAAAAGATATTCATAAAGGCCCCATTGAGAGTGCAGTTTTACAAAGAGAATTTGCCCGAAGTACCATTACCATCTGAGCCTGTCGTGACCAGATGGGGCACCTGGATTCGTGCGGCATTGTTTTATGCAGATAATTTTCAAAAATTGAAGGACTTAATCTCACAAATGTCTGGTGATGATTCTCAGTGCATCCAAAAATCGAAAGAAATATTTCAAAGTACTGTAGTGGAACAACAGTTAATGCATATTAGATGTAACTATGTATTTATAGCAGACAGTATTTTGTAACTAGAGGAATCGTGTACAAGTTTACCAGAGTCGATGGATATAATAGAGACATGTGTACAAAATTGCAAAAATATACGAGGTGAGGTAGGGAAAACAGTAGTGGCAAAATTAGAAAATTTGATAGAAAAAACACAGGTTTCAAGATTTTAAGGCAGGTCGTAGACATAATGTCAGGGAAAACTGTAAATAATTTAGCTATTGAGCCTGCCTTAGTTCCGAAATTAAAATTTTGCCCTATAACATCAGTAGATGTAGAAAGATCGTTTTCTTTGTATAAACATTTCCTTAGTGATAGACGCCACAATTTTCTAGTTCAGAACCTTGAAGCACATATTATAACTAGTGCGTTTTATAATTTTTCGAGTTAATATTAATATTTAGTATAAGTTTCATATAAAACATTGTATTAGGTGTTAACTGAATTAATAAAGTATATTATATTATAATTTGAATTTATCTTTATTCAATACTCAATCACCTAATTAAATGAAAATGTAATTTAGGAAATCAAAATTTAGTTGCATATTTACGCATTTTTTGCATATATCCTGCATAAATTAAAAAAAATATGTGCATATATATGCGCATATTCCTAAGGTTTTTGGTTGCATATAATCCGGTCTTTAATGATGACTATTCTCACTTTTCTTATAATTCGGATGAAATTATAAACAATTTAAAAAATCAGCGCGAGTGGTCGCGCACTGTCTGAGAGACCGTTTCTGCAAATAACTGTTAATAAGTTTACAACAAATACACCCTTCCCTATAACATTCGGTTTTAATATTCCACAACGACTTTTAAAAAGGTATTGGAAGGGGCAAAGGGATTTAACAGTGGATTTCTTAAATATTACCAATTTTCACTGCACCCCGTCTCACAGTTCGTAGCGCGACCACCGGAGGGTTAATTACGTTTTTACGAAAACAGATACTACGATTTCTTCTCTCATCCAATGTTAAATATAATGATTTCTTCTCTCACTCAGTGTTAAATAAATTAATAACAGTGTGGTAATAATATAAATTAATAATATTAAATAAAATAGGCAAGTTTGTGATAAAACGAAATGCACGGTCTATATCTGATGAACCAGTAAAGAATAAGACCAGATTGTACAATGAAACAAATTTAAAATATGGATTCATTGCCTTGGATGACAAGCCGCAATGTGTTGTTTGTTATCAAGTTCTGGCCACGGAAAGCATGAAGCCTTCAAAATTAGTCCTGCATCTCGAAACAAAACGCCCGTCTTTACAAAATAAACCATTAGAATTTTTCGAGCGTAAATCACCCGTCTTGAAAAATTAACAAACTGTTATCAACAAATCAAGCCGTATTGAGACCGCAATACTTCAAGCATACTATGTAGTAGCATTAAGAGTGGTTAAGGAGTTTAAACCGCACACGATTGCGGCAAAGTTCGTTTTACTCGCTACCATTGATATGGCCGATATGATGATAAATATGAAGGAAACAAAAAAGTTCAAAACTATACCACTTTCAAAGAACGCAATAACACAAATAATTGAAAAGGTTAAATTACGTATGCCACATATGGAATGGACTCAATTGCTTCCTTGACAAAAATGCGGTTGCTACAAAAAATATGCCAGATAATTTACACAATGTTCTGTCAGAAGCCGTAAAAGTTCTTAATTTTATTAAAAGCCGACCATTGCAGACCAGATTTCTTTCCACATTGTGCGATGAACTAGATGCCAAATACGACTCACTGCTTTTCCATATTGCATTTTCCATAAGTTAGGTGGTTGTCGCGAGGAAAAGTTCTAACGAGGTTTTTTGAATCACGAGATGAATTGAAAATCTTTTTACAGATGGAAATTTTTACAAGATGGAGAAACTTTATTACTGTTGGCTTATTTGAGTGATATATTTTCACATTTGAATGACTTAATTACGAGTTTGCAAGGCCTAACAAAAGCATTTTACTAATGACCAAGACAATTCCTACATCAAGAAGCTTGGTATTTGGATTATACGCCTTGAAAAACGCAACTTTGATGCATTAACTTTAACTTCGGATTATATTACCGAAAAATATAAATTTAGAAAATTTTGTTATTCGTCACATGTTGGAAAGCATGAAAACGCATTTACGCGAATTAAAAATTCAGTTATTGTAATATTTTCCAGATATCAACGATGATTTGTCGAAAAGATAGGTTCTCAATCTGATTGATGAAAATGTTGTTGCAGCTGCTGATTTACCTGTTAAGATTCACAACCAACTTATTGAAATATCGGCCGACAAAACACTAAAACTAGAATTTTTAACTCAAAATTTAAATAAATTTTGGTTTTTTGTCGAAAAAATGGATTCTCAATCTGATTGATGAAAATGTTGTTGCAGCTGCTGATTTACCTGTTAAGATCCACAACCAACTTGAAATATCGGCCGACAAAACTCTAAAACTAGAATTTTTAACTCAAAATTTAAATAAGTTTTGGCTTTTTGTCGAAAAGATGGATTCTCAATCTGATTGATGAAAATGTTGTTGCAGCTGCTGATTTACCTGTTAAGATTCACAACCAACTTATTGAAATATCGGCCGACAAAACACTAAAACTAGAATTTTTAACTCAAAATTTAAATAAATTTTGGTTTTTTGTCGAAAAAATGGATTCTCAATCTGATTGATGAAAATGTTGTTGCAGCTGCTGATTTACCTGTTAAGATTCACAACCAACTTATTGAAATATCGGTCGACAAAACACTAAAACTAGAATTTTTAACTCAAAATTTAAATAAATTTTGGTTTTTTTTCGAAAAAATGGATTCTCAATCTGATTGATGAAAATGTTGTTGCAGCTGCTGATTTACCTGTTAAGATCCACAACCAACTTGAAATATCGGCCGACAAAACTCTAAAACTAGAATTTTTAACTCAAAATTTAAATAAGTTTTGGCTTTTTGTCGAAAAGATCGATTCTCAATCTGATTGATGAAAATGTTGTTGCAGCTGCTGATTTACCTGTTAAGATTCACAACCAACTTATTGAAATATCGGTCGACAAAACACTAAAACTAGAATTTTTAACTCAAAATTTAAATAAATTTTGGTTTTTTGTCGAAAAAATGGATTCTCAATCTGATTGATGAAAATGTTGTTGCAGCTGCTGATTTACCTGTTAAGATCCACAACCAACTTGAAATGTCGGCCGACAAAACTCTAAAACTAGAATTTTTAACAATCAAAATTTAAATAAGTTTTGGCTTGCACGACGATGTGAATATGGAAGCCTAGTAAAGGAAGTTTTGAAAATACTGATCCCTTTCGCTATTTCTTACTTATGCAAAAAAAACTTCTCACGTATATAGGCTTTAAAAACTAAATATATAAATTGTCTATCATCACTGGAAAATAATTTGCTTATGTTACAATGATGATCCACGTATAGAACAACTTTTAAATATAAAACAAATTCAACCGTCGCATTAAATTATTATACCAAACAACTTTGGATGTTACTTTAAGTTTTATTATGTTGGTATTACCTGTTTATTTACGTTTTATTATTTTAATATGTTGTTATTACCTGGCAGTATTTCATTTTCTAACGCTGGTTTTTAAATGAAAAATACTTTAATAAAACGATGTTTCGTATACGGGTATAATTTTTTGAACACATTGCGACTCCCCATATTCTTGAAGGCGTTGAGAGACGATTTTCTAGACCAGGGGTCTCCAAACTTTCTAGCCTTAGGGCCATACTGATTACTCCAGTAAGGTCCAAGTGCCAAAACCGTTATAATTTTCCTGTCATCTATAATTTCTAAACTAGTCGCCGAGTATGCGCCCTAAACGAGAAAACGTTTGCTAAATTCGCTAGTTGCAGATCAGATTAATGACACTGGCGGGCCGAATTTGGCCCGCGAGCCGTAGTTTGGAGACCGCTTTTCTAGGCTATACGTTATCTTATTTATTAACTATTCAATTAATATTAATTAAAAATTAATATTAATTATATTTTTAATTTTTTTAGCTCTATATTTTTATTAGCTCTATATTAATTCGATAATTAACTTAAATTAAAAAAATTATACGGAATTTGTAGTTATTGATTTACAAACATTTTAATTTTAAGAATCATCAAAGCTAAATCAAAAATTTGCATTAAAATCCACAAAAATATATTAGATTTAACATAGTGTTTGTAAGATAAATTACACATCTTAAATAATTGACGTCTACTTTTTCCATCTTCCAACCGTTAAGTGTCCCAACCAATTTTAACTTATCACAGTGGTTCATGAGTAAAATAACTGTATCACTTGAAAGTTTTCGAGCTAGTGATAACCACAGTTCCTCAAGATTCTTTAAGCATCCCATTTTACAGAGTTCTTTCATATCTTCATCGGTCAAATCTAAATCTTTCGATGAGGCAAATCTCCGAAGTAAATCACAGTGTTTAAAAAAACACAAAATCAGGTCCTTGTCAATATCACAATCCACAAGTTCAAGAACACTTAAATTTTTAAATAAAGTAATTTTACGCGAAGAGTCCACAATCTTACAATGTTTCAAACTTAAAGAATTTAGGGTTATACACAAATTATGAACGTCTAAGCACATATTTTGAACTTGCAATGTCTCCAAGGTCAATTTCCTTAAAATAATTTCCGATGGGATTGAACAGAATCTTCTTAGTTTTAGTTTCTTTAAATGTTGAAGTTGTTCTAATAGTTCAAAAACATTTGGGTCAGGATCATCTAAAGTAAGCTTCTGAAGTAATGGACACACACCAACTATTGCTTCCATAACCTTTTGTGTGGTAAAACAATCTGAAATGCATTGAAGTTTGGACACCAGTGGTTTCCTTAAAGTAAAAAGAGCCTGTCCCGTGTAGTCGTATGTTCGAATTTCTCGAAGATTTCGTAATTGCGATATTAGACTCACCAATATGTCATAATCTTCAGTGGAAGAATTTGTTAGACATCTTGTTAGAGGAACTCCAATACTCAGGACCTGCAAGGATTTATTTTGCAAATAACCATAACTGACAGTGGAGACTAAAGGATTGCCACTAATATCTAACAGTTCTAATTTTTCCAAACTACCAATCGAATCCAACAACTCATCTGTTGCTAATCCTGGTATCACCAGAGATTTTAAACCTGGGCATCGTTTAATAAGATCTGTCACGCTATTAGCTGTCACCTTGGCATCCGTTAAATTCAAATGATAGACATGTTTCAGATTCTCCACAAATTTCTCTTGAAACTTTACAGAAACTTTCCGGGAATCAAACTTAGAACAAGAGTACTCGAATGCACTAAAAATGACCCATTTTCCTTGGGAAGTCAATGGATTCACATCCAAAATACTTTGCAGTATATCATTGGCAATTTTTCTGGGTATTTTCTCGAAATATTCTAATAAACATAAGATGTTTTCTTCACCACAACGTTTTGCTGCTTCTAGCAACTCCGAATTAACAGTTCTTAAACAAATCACGTTTAATTTTTCAACAGGTCTCTTCGGAGACATGTTCGAGCAAAAAACACGCAACTTTTACTGTTCGCATTTCGGTAAGTTTATTTTGAGGCCATATTAATGGCATAGTGCCAGAATGACGTCTACATTTGTTTTATATATTGATGAAGAAACAGTTGGTAATGACGAGTACGAGTTTTTCGGTCGCTTTCTAAAAATACGATACTGACCCGTTGAAGGATTTGTATGTTTTCGTTATATGATGAAAAATTACATTTTCTAGGTGTGAATTCTTATATTTCGAAAGTGAAGTTATGTGGATGTTAAAGATATTTATTGCAAGAGTCAATTAATTTTTATGAACATTGAGTCACTGGTTTGGTTATAACACATCTTTCTGTCCATTATGTGTATATTTTTAAAGGAACGCATTATATTTAAGATGTCAGCGTAATATTATTCGTAGCATTTAGAAAACGCAGTATACATATTGTTATTAAAAATACTTCAAAAAAAATTCATCATACGCACTTATATATAGATAATTTTCAAAATGCGCCCTTGATCTATACATTGTTTTATCTCTATAAAACGGTTTTTTTATATTTTATATTTATTTATGAAAAAGGTGACTCCAGGTTCGAATTAGAAGTACAATGGTTTTTATATAGAAATAGAACGTATTCAGGAAGTTAAAGACATTCAAATAGAAGCAATTATTTAATTATTTTAATTCATTTCTATAAATATGTCTTTACTAATTTCCAGAGCTTCTAAAATATACGAGGTGTGGCTATTAAATAACGAGACTGACGCTGCTACAAAAGAAGTACGCATGCGCCAAACGCCAGTGACCAACAGATGTTTAGCGTGAAGCCTTCTCTTTCGAATACAGTACCTCTCGCTTTTATAAACAAATTCGTATAACCGTAGCCTTCGTTTGCATTAGAGCTGTTTTTTTTTTGTTTCGCCGGAACAAAGTGTAACAATAGAGTAACAATGAATTGTTATGAAATTTCACTTGAAACTTGGAAAAACGGCTACTGAAACTTTCAAGATGGCTGAGAAGACGTTGAAGATGATCCACGCCCGGATAGCCCTTCGACGTCAAAAACGGATGACAATAGCGAAAAAATCGGTAATCCCGTTCGATCTGACCGTCGGTTAAGTATTCGTGCGATTGCTGAAACTGTAGGAATTAACAAAAAATGTGTACGGCATATTTTACATAACAATTTTAACCTGCAAAAATGTGTGCTGAAAGGGGGCAAAAAATTCTCACATTTGAACAACAAGACGCACGCAAAAATGTTTGTACTGACACTTTGAATGCCATTGAAAATAACCTAAACTTATTGGAAAGAATAATAACATATGACGAATCGTAATTCTTTACTTATGCTCCTAAAACGAAGCGCCAATCCACGCACTAGAAGAGGCTAAATTCACCAAGAGCCAAAAAAGCTCGAATCAGCCAGTCAAAATTCAAAGCAATGATGATTGTTTTTTTCTATATTCATGGGAGTGTGTACCTTCACTGGGTTCCTGAAGGTCAAACTATTAATAAATATTACTACCTTCACATTCTTGCTGAACTCCGTAAAAGAGTAAGAAAGAACGGCCCGAATTGTAGAAGTACAAGTCACGATTTCTCCACCAAGACAATGCGCCACTTTATTCCACATTGAGAATCAAGAGGTTTTTAGTCAAGTACAATATCCCAATGTTAAACCATTCGCCTTGTTCGCCGGATCTTGCGCCGTGCGACTTCTATATGTTTCCTAAGGTGAAATCTACATTAAAACAAACAAGATTTGAGTTCGTTGAAGCTGTGCAAGAAAAAGTGGCATGCGTTCTGAAGGAGCTGACAGAAGAAGACTTTCAGCACTGTTTCCAAATGGAAGGTTCGCATGGAGCGTTGCAGGTATAGAGGAGGGGTGTATATTGAAGGTGATAATGAGTAAATATCTATGAAATCAAAATAAAATATTTACAGCGTCAGTTTCGTTATTTAATAGTCACATCTAGTATAGGCGTCCAACAAGGTGACTCTTATTCAATTTCACACTCGACTTAATTTAGAGCGAAATTAACATCCACACATTAGGAACTATTTTTCAGAAAGATCTGTCGGGGTTACTATGTCATATTTTTTTAACATCCTATAATTTCAGTGATTTATTATTAAAAAATTACAAGGAAGGCGTTCGTTTACCAACTTTAGATTTTTTTTATATTGCTTCCTCTTTATAAAGTATATACAGATAGAATATCTCTATAATCTCCATTCCAGTTTGTGCAGGTGAAATTGGTAACTGGACCATAAACCTATTTTTATGTGTGTTGTTGCTTTATTATAAACGGGGATATCTGGGAGCTTTTAGACACGTTAGTCTAGATAGAACATTAGCTAGAATAATGTATGTTATTAACTGGCAATGTAATGCAGGTAGATATTGCTAAATATACTTAGTGAGTATATAAGAAAAGTAAGTAAAGAACTTTTATTAAGGAGTAACAAATACTTAATTACTACTTACTTGCTTATCATATTAAAGTAATGTGTACAACAACGAAAGGAAAAGAAAACACGGTAAGTATTAAAAGAAACTAAGAAAAGAAAAGATGTACTTTTATTTAATAACTAAAAACTTAGCATACGTTGCAATAGCGGCTCGTGGGTTTTTAAAGTGGGCGTAGAAGAAAATAGTGCTACTGATTTTTTTTTGCTTTCCCCTTCCTCCTTTTTACTCTTCGTGCTATTGAAACCTTATACAGGACGTAAACCAGAAAAATGTATTAAAAGAAAGAAACTGAACGAAAATAAAATATAGTGTTTTCCTCTGAAAAATTCTTAATTGGGAAAAATGCTGGAGGGGAGGCTCCCACGAGCCTCCACTGATAAGTTGGTAAGATCTGAAAGATCAGTACTAAAGCCTATCATATCTTTAAATCGTGTTAAAGTACTTTTAATTTAATTGGATAATTTTCGAACAATGCCTCGATTTGCAATTAACAATTCTTCATCTGTTTCTATGAATTTTAATGTTTCATTATACCGTTTATTATTATTTTTTTAATTTAAAAACCATCATTTCAAATCACTGTCCCTTTGTTGAAGTGATTTATTAATTGTATCACTTGCGTCATCGACAATTGTTTTCTGCTTTTTGATTTGCTTTTTTATTTTATTAGAAGCTGCATCTCTTTTTCTTTATATAGCTTCTTCTTTGTCTTTTTCTTCCTTTTCTCATTTTTTAGATATCCTTTTGAGGTAATTATTTCGCAGTTAGTTTCTAATTTTCGCCTCAATCTGACTTGAGGTTGTGGCTTTGAACCTTTTTTTGGGGCATCCAAAATAATTTCTTCAAATGTCTCCTCGTCCTCTTTTACCATCCGCAGAAGTATTTCCTTTATCCCGAGTTCCTAATACGTAATGTTTCAATGTGGACCGTGGTATATTATAAAAAGTAGTATGTAAAGTTTTTGTTGCCATTTTTAACATCAGACAACGTTTTTTCTAAGTCTTCTATGCTATATCTAGTACCGGCACTCTTCTGCGTCTTTCTAACATAGTTACGCACCATTGTCTGCAAAACATTAAACATGTCCAATTTTCAATATACAAGAAGGGTATCTGGGGACCGTGGTGGACCAAATTTCTCAAGCGTTTGGTTCAGATACCCCATTTGCGATTTTTGAATGGGGTAACTAAAACCATTCCTTCCACGCTTTTATCCTTGTGAATGATTACTCATTAACTAATTCGCTTTTAGAGATGTAATTTCTTTAAATAAGGTGTAAATATAAGTAATGTCTGAATGATTGTGGCGTGTATACACATATATATATATATATATATATATATATATATATATATATATATATATATATATATATATATATATATATATATATATATATATATATATGTATATATATATATATATATATATATATATATATATATATATATATATATATATATATATATATATTTATATATATATATATATATATATATATATATATATATATATATATATATATATATATATATATTTATATATATATATATATATATATATATATATATATATATATATATATATATATATATATATTCTTTATTTGGGTTTTTCGCCACGATCTAAAACTCAAAAATATCTGTTCTTATGTAAATAAAGAACCGCTGGGTAAAAACAAAAAACTATACGGACAACAAATTTCTCAGTGATTCTTTTTTGTCATAAATTTGCCTAATGAACAAAATTTTAAAAATATAAAAATGTTCCAAAAAATACAAACTTTTAACGTTAACGTTTTGGGAAGTATTCTCCTCCCCTTTTTCAAAACGAATCTAAAAATAAATGATATTAATTTCTATAAATTCTGAAAAGATAGGAAGTAAATATATTTTTTGAGGCGCTCAATGATACTTACATTAACAATTAGTTTTTAATGACAGTGACATACTACGAAAAAAAAAACAAAATATATATATATATATATATATATATATATATATATATATATATATATATATATATATATATATATATATATATAGGTGAGGTTTACTGTAAGATTGTGATTGTGTATTGAAATACTTAAATGTTTTATATATCTTTTATCTTTTCAGAATTTATAGAAATTAATAAAATTTATTTTTAGATTCGTTTTGAAAACGGGAGGAAAATGCTTCCCGAAACCTTTAGATTAAAAGTTTGTATTTTGTTTTGTTCGTTAGGCAAATTTATTACAAAAAAGAATCACTGAGAAATTTGTCTCCGTTTGGTTTTTTGTTTTTACCCAATAATTATTTATTTACATAGAACAGATATTTTTGATAAATAAAGAAAAAAAATGTAAATATAACCCAAAGAATATAATAATTGCCTATAGGTTAATGTGGTTAAGAATAGCAATAGTTTCAGAACGATGTTTTAGGATATCTATAAGCAAAACTGGTCACTCTGAAATTCTAGATTCAACTCATTTTTAGGTTACCCATGTTGTTTTATGTCATCAGTAGTGTACTTAACCACAGCCAACTTAAAATAAAATAATTTAAACGGTGTGACGGGAAATATGCCATGGCCCAGTTACCCCGTTGGTCCAGAAACCCTGAGAAAACCTACACCAATCAATTCTTCTATTGGAACCTTCGACGTATAACACTAAATTCGAAGAGATTTATCACTAAACACCTAATCACTTTATTTAACTTCTTAACGTGCGTTTCGCTATGCATGTTAGCATTATCAGGAGAGGATTCCATATATCTAATAATTATAGTCCCAAAATGGTGTTCTTTAAAGTGAATTTCCAATTTTAAAAAAAGAAAAAATCACAAGAGCTCAAGTCAGGGGATTAAAGGAGCAGCAGAGCAACAGTGATGCTTTTACTTGCCAAAAACTCGTTAATTCAAACCGCTGTATGGCAAAGTGTATTGTCTTAATGCAGCATTCAGGTATTCTTGATGTTCGATTGGTTTACTGTTTGGCCTTAAGGCATTATTAAGGCAACCAAAAATGTAAATCAGGCATAATGAGGTTGGAATGTGCCAATCCTGGCTCTCGCGCTTCGTTTCCGGGTCGTTTTCAAAAAGACTCGTTCCAGAAAACAAGGGTCAGTTTCAATCCGCCCCAAAAATGCAAGACATGTTTCCCTGATATTGTCCTTTTGATCGTGCAAAAAGTTTTTGGAAACCGTGTTCTCGCAAATTTTCTTCATTCCCAATTCATTAGTCAAAATCTGGTCAAAGTTTGTGTTAGAAAAATTCAACCCTACCCCGATCATTCTGACCATTAACCACCGATCAGAACACACAAGATCTAGAATTCTGTGGACATTTTCATCACTTCTTGCAGTTGAAGTACTTTCGCTGCGAGGTTCATTTTCATTCAAGTCTCGGCCTTCTAAGAATTCGTTAAACAAACTTTTTGCAAAAGTGTCCGTCGCTCTGTGCCCAAGTCTAAAACAAAACTTAATAGTGCACGGCCAAAGGACACTAGAGAGTCAAACTCGTATTAAAGACACACCAAATGTTGTTCTACCTCCCCTCTGAAGGAAAAATTAACAATGTTGCCAGATCGAACGCTACACCACCAGTCTCATTACTTTATTTACACCCCTCGAAGGAATTACACGTAAATAAGTAATTTAAAACAAAAATAAAATATCCAAGTAATGAAGACAATTTATTTAAACAGATTACTTAGTTTTTATTCATATGTTATCTGAATATGAATAACTTCTTTTATCACAAAATATGTATATTAACATAACAATTTTGTTTGTCGTCGGGAATATGAAAACAGAGTCTAGAAATCTATATCAATATTTATATACATCCGTGTCGAAATTCCTCGATTTCATCTGCTCGTCAATCCAATTTATAAACATGGGCACGTTAACGTATACCCCAGGAGTCCTGCTGCCCCCGCAACCGATGCCCCAAGCCACAATTCCCATCTGAAAATACCTAAAAACCAAAAACGGACTTATAAACTATTCAGAGCGCGTTTACTGCGAGCTGACCTGCTGCCCTTCTGAAGCCCAGTTTCTCTCATGGGACAGACTAAAGGGCTGCCGCCATCGCCCTTGCACGTGTCTTTGTTTTGTTCGCCACCGGCGCAAACAAAACTATCGTGCAGGGTGTAAAATGGACCCAATCTGGTATTTCTCAAAGCTCTCTGGCAATCCGTTCTGGAAACCAACGGCAGAGAGATTTTTTTCAATATTGAAGAATGTCGACCTTTCTTGAATGCGTCTTTACCCCATCCGCCAGCCATACAACGGCCACTATCTAAAACATAGACGAACTAATCTAGAAAAATCATTATTTTCAACAATAAAATAGAAAGAAATTTCCTCTTCATGCATTAACAGTTGCAAGTGGGGTCATGACGAATGTTATAAATATTCAACAACAAATTTACGTAATAATTCAATTCTTCTATTAGAACCTTCAGTGTGAAACACTAAACTAGAAGAGATTTACCACTAAACACCAAATCACTTCTTGAAAGTTCTCGAAGCACGTTTCGCTAACCATGTTAGCATCATCAGGAGATGATTTAATCTAATTCTAAAACTAAACTATGTTCTATTTACATGTTAACCCTACCTAATGAAGCATGTAAAAGTCATGAACCGTTAAGTTTACCGAGCCTTACATTAATAATTGAAAAAGTTGACTGAGCGGAATAGCTCCTTTATCCCGGTTCATAATTTTCTTAATTTTTTTCTATTTGAATGCATTCATATGCCTCCAAAGCCCTATTGTTATTTACACTTTTTACCAGTCTTAAATTTCTAATATCTATGTTGTGATCATGTTCGATTGCATGTTGGATACCACAAGATTTTTCATTTCTCCCATATCTAATGTAGGCAATGTGTTCTTTAAATCTCGTTAATATTGATCTTTTTATGTACCCAATATACCTTCGATCACAATCTTGACAACTAATATCGTAAATCCCCGACATTTCTTGTTGATCTACTTTATCCTTTGGATTACCCAGGGCTTCATTTAATTTATTATATGGTTTGTACACAACCTTAATGTCCACTTTTTTCAAAATTTTGTTTAGCCCTCGTGTTAATTGGGCATCAAACGACATTACCATGAATTTATTTTTGTTCTGATCCTTTTGAAAAGTCAAAGATTCTTTCAATAATTATCTAAACTTATATTTTCTAATTAATTTAACTACAATGTTCTTATTATAAGCATGTACTTCGGATACCTCCCTAATTAATTTTAATTCTTCCTTTCTGGATGTTTCGGTCAGTAGTAATAACAAAAATAGGTTAGATTTTAATATTTTTAGAAAAAACACGACTACTTCGAGATTCATTCCTAATGATTCGAATCATAGTTTCCAAAATAAGATGGCTAGTTTAAATTTTATGATAAATAGATTAATCAATTTTCCTTTAAACAAAGATAATTATAACAAAGACTACACGCTTCATTAGCTGGGTTATCATATAAATAGAACATAATTTAGTTTTAGAATTAGATTAAATCATCTCCTGATGATGCTAACATGGCTAGCGAAACGTACGTCGAGAACTTTCAAAAAGTGATTCGGTGTTTAGAGGTAAATCTCTTCGAGTTTAGTCACATAATAATTGCTTTTTTCTTTAGCCGCCCTCGAAACATCAGCAAGCGTCACCTGAGATCGGGTTCCGGCCTCAAACCCTCATTAGTCGAGTTGAAAGGATTGGAAATCTCAACTAATTTTCAAATTAACAGAACAATTAAGAAAGTTAGAAAAATAACAAAAAAGGAAGAAGATGGAAAGATAAATATGGAATCAAAAATGAATATCTAAAATGAAATTGCGAAAATCCCCAGCACGATCAAATCAAAGGTGAAATGATAAAATTTAATTACGAAAAAAGGGAAAATGGTCTCCTGAAACAATTCAATTGAGACCAGAGAATATAGGGTTGGTATACAAGAGAAAGTGACCCAGTACAGTACTAATAATTTCAAGTCATTAGTATTTGAAGATTCGCGGTCAAATATAAAATCAATTATTTCTTGCTAGTTCGTTTTACCAGAAATATGGTGAACAATTGTCATTGTTAATCAAGTGCCGGAGCCAAAGTTATTAAAGTTTTACTACATTGATCATATATTATTATTTTTATATTTAAGGAAATTAAGTTATGTTGATTTACTAATATTTATTAGTTTTTTAATCAGAAATTCACAATTATTATAAATTATTAAACAGAATATACCACTAATAATACCGAAAATTACACTGCTTTCATATTGTGCAGATATGACACTTGTCTTTTATGGTGTAGTTACTTGGTAAGTTTATGTACCAACCATACTCATTGGAAATAACTCCAATTTGGCAAAGTTTAATTAAATCGTCCTTTTTGTTTTTGGATATTGGCAATGGTTCTGAATAGCATTTCTTCAAACCTGTTTCTTGTGATAAAGTACTGGGTCTACCCCTTACTTTTCTTTTTACATTTAGAACTTTGTATTGCTCATCATAATTGTAAGCTGAACATTATTAAATTATTTGTTTTCTTCTCATGCCGTTGTTTGATCTTCAACCATTCTACTTTTTGAACATTTTCCTCTCGAGTTGTATTTTTTAGAGTTGACTTGCTGAGTTGTTTTATGTCAATAAAGTCATTGTAAGTCAGCTGGTTAACACCATAAGCATCAGAAATCTTATTATTTCCTCTCTTGGATCTTGCTATTGTCATAATTGTTTTCCAATCGTTCATACAAAACACAAAGATGTTTTGGCTCGTTTTATCGCACTATGCATCGAATCTGCCTACATGTCTGAATAAGCTTTTTCTAAAAAGTTAAAGTGTTATAATTTCTATAGTCAAAAGGGCAACGATAAATAAAAAGAAAACAGCAATTTATTGGTTACAGTTTTGTTCGCTGCATGTACCGCTGAAGATACTTCTTTAACTGTATCTGATAAAGTTTTAAACCATTTCAGTAACAATGTACCTATTTCATTGCTTCCTCGTTGACCTATTTCAGATCAAAGATAACAACGTCCTCTATTTGGCGGTGCTGCCTCATACACGGTCAAGTTATATTCACAGAGTTTTCGGGTTTGTTAAAAAGGCGATCCCTAGAAGCATGGTGCTTGTAACACGCTTTGAAAATCGAAACTAACCGATACGAAACTATCGCCATTACAAGCTCTTTGTTTACCTAGTTATTTTGCTCTCTTAGCATCATCTCTACGTTTGATATGAGAAAAATGTTCTTCTGATATCTCAGTATTTTTAGCCTCTCTTAGACACAGTAAGCGCTGATGTTTTT
This sequence comes from Cosmopolites sordidus, assembly GCA_031761425.1. NCBI lineage: Eukaryota > Metazoa > Arthropoda > Insecta > Coleoptera > Curculionidae > Cosmopolites > Cosmopolites sordidus. The sequence goes on from JARFXV010000239.1 coordinate 42,151, forward strand.
TTTGTTAAAAAAAGATAAATTATAGCGAGTGCAGACTACTCGTCTATAAGTTAAGGCAGAAACAAATTCTTTGTGACTATTTATATGCGCCTCTTTGTGTAACTTATACATTTTAAGAATTGATAGTGTGGGATCAAGCTATTTGCGGTTAGTCTGACGCCGGCAATAATGCAACTCTATAACTGGAAATGACTCGATGTGCCTTTTTACTTCATTTATAATGTGTGGCTTTGTTTTATTTGCTGGAGAATTTTTGACCTCTTCGATCTTTCTTTATATGAATTACTCCACATTCACCTTTATTTGCTAGTGAAAAGTCCACAGGCCCAAAGCTTATCAAAAGGGTCTTTAAGTAAAAACTTTTGTAAATCCATTTTTTCTGTCCATTTTTTAGCTAATGGTATGATTTCGAAACGGTTTTTGCAGGTCTACTAGATTTTAAAACTCATTTTCTTTAACATACAGGCGTTGTGACGGTATTAATTATGAAATCCTTTTGCCTATCATTTGATAACTTGTTGAACTCTGTGGATTTGCCAGGCATTTTCTTTCCTTTGGTATTACTGTACGGGAAATAGAATTTTTTAAGTAACATGTTTTTGTCTCGCTTTGTTCCTGGAGGATCTTTAGTACTCCATCTATATGTTACCTAACTGTTTTTGGTTAACCTGCCCAGCATTTATTGTGGAGTTAATTTGTCTTTCACTAGTAGGACGTATGTAGTTAGAATCCGTAGTTATGCCTTTTTAAGATAAGGACTTGATCAATTGTGAAAAATGAGATTATGAAATTTATTCATAAAAATTAAAGTTGATCAATTTTTTCTGCAAAAATAGATTACGTTTTAAGCATTTTAGTGTTAAAAAATCTCACTTTCCCTTGCTCCTTTATACCAACTATAATACCGCAGTAATAAATAACAGGAATTAAAGTAATACCCTATAAGAAAAACTTTAGGAATTACAACAGAAAAAACCTAAATATTTTAGCAAAATAACATTAAAGGACGAAACTTTATAATTAATACAAAATTATCTACAGACGTCTAACCCAGATTAGTCTAAAAAAAGAATAAGCCCGGAGTTATTTACCTCATAAATCAATTAAGAAATATTACTAATTAATAATGAAACAACAGGTAGGATTCTAGATTATATAGTGAACATATATATAGTACATTTATAAAGGGTGTCCCATTAGGTTCTTTGGGATTTCCTTTTTAAATAAAACCAACAATATTGAAAAACAAGATGCTTGTTTATTTTATCTAAAAGTAGAGACATGGTATTTATATTTTATAAATAATATTATTCAAATGCCCCATTCGGCTGTTTCTCGACATAGCCATACTTTGCGTAAAATTGTCAATAACAATTTGGGGCAATTGCGATTTAATTTCACCAATAACTTAGCTCATTAATCGTCATTAATAAACTTTATTCTTGAGGACGCGCCACAGGAAAAAGTCAAAGGAGGTTGATCGCATGATCTGGAAGGCCACTGAATATCACCATATTGAGAAATGACACGACCAGGAAAACGTATCCGTAACAAATCCAAAATTTTCCTCGCCATATAACACGTGGCGCCATATTGTTGAAAAAACACACTACTAAGGTGTACATTATCCAACTGCCTTAAAAAGTGTCTTAATATATTGCGGTAAGCATTCGCTTTACAACCCCGTCATCTTACAATGCACACCACAATGCCACTGGAGTATCTTCAAATTTTCCTTTTTCTAAAATTGCTGTTTTTTTTTTTCGAAGGAAATTCCGAAGTACCTATGGGGACACCCTTGAAAATACAGATCGGGTTGTCCGGAAAATTCGTAGAATTTTTTTTTAAATAGTTTATGCAAATATTTATTTACTCTATTATGTAATTACTATTATTATTATTAAGATCCTTCTGGTCATTTTTTTTTCAACTCTTTTTTCCGTTTTAAAAGATTTCTCATTTAAACAATGTTGTAAGGAAAGGAAGAGATGGTAGTTCGATAGTGGCAATCTCCGACCAGCAAGGTGGATGACACAAAACATCCCAATTAAAGCTCAACAATTTTCAGGTCCTGATTGAAAGGTGTAATCGTGCATTTTCATAATGAAACGCGACACCTTTCCTGTTTGTTAATTCTAGTCATGTTGCTTCGATTTTTGTCTTTATCCTGTCTAATTTTAAACAACAGACTAATAATAATTCCGGTCAGCAGCGACCGTTTGACCAGATTGGAGCAACTCATCATGCGCGATGCCCAACCGATTCCACCTTAAACACATCAATATATTTTTGTCGTGGATATTTGGTTTTGCTCAACAAGATTTTAGTAATTTTGGTCTGTTTGGGTTATAGTTAGTCACAGGTCACAATTGTATGCAGGAAATTCTATTTCTTGAATCTGAAAAGCAATAACACAACGACATCAAAGCGACTCTTATTATCAGCTGTAAGTTTAAAGAGGATCCAACGTCTCCCCTTTTAAGTTGTCTCTAGCTTGTGTTATTTAAATATGGTTTGCGGTGTTACGCCAAGTTTCTGTCGGAACTATAGCAATCATCATCCATTATTTTTGGAGATCTGAGACGTTTGCATGATTTAAGTAAAATTTCCAACCAAGAATTGCTGAAACCACTTCTTATGAGTACTGTGCGAAACACTATTATTTCTCTCAAAGCCGCACAAATGTTTTAAGCTTCCCCAGTAGATCTTTTCAGTTGAATGACGAAAGTTATATTCACAGTAGGCTCGGGCATTATACCTTATTTATGATTATGAAAGATAGTGCTTTAAAATAACTGTATGCTGAGATAATAGTCTATTCTTATTCCAAAAAGGTTCTACAGTCGATTAGCGGTTTACAGTGAGAACCGCGAATTAAGTTGAATACCTTAAGTGGAATTAAATTGAATACAAGAATAATATCTATTACAGGGAAAAAACTATCACCTCGAAGAATGAAAAAATAAAAAAATATATTTCTTACCCATTACAAATCCATACGGAGGTAAACAAATAATACCAACATTATCCAGCATCAGAAATTCCTCTACGAGAAATAATAATGCAATATCGTTTTTCATCGACTTCTCCTGCAACAAACATAACAGAATCTGGTAACTATGGCATACAATTAAAAAATAAATGGGTGCGGTTTTCTTTAGAATTTTAATACAACAATTTTAAGAACTGGTTCCGTACCGTTAAACCGATATGTTTATATTTAATGTTCAACACAAATTTACACCAGTAAATAAATCCTGGCTATCCGTTTTGCCTTTTATTACCTTTGTCAAATATTATCAAGCATTTGCAAATTGCGTAAGAAACTACAGATGCGTGCCAATCTTTCCCAAGGAAAAACATTTTGATAGAACTATTCAATGTGCTATTGTGAGAAATATTAGAAATATTACAACAAAGAAGATTTGCAGTTATGCCCATCTTATGCATCAATATAATTTGTAATTTTCTACACTCAACTAGGGGGTTTTAACTACCTCTAATGTAAATAATAAAACAATGTACAAATTTGGTGCATTGTCCTTACCCTAATCGCTATTCATCCAATAAAAAATTACTCACTCTTAAACGATAATATATTGATACTAATATATTAATTGAGAAAAGAGGCATGGTCCAGCTAATATAAATAATCAAACAAACGTTGTATTCCATCATGAGAGTGACTATGTTTATATTTTTATCTATAATCCACTCTATAACATACGAGGTGTGGCTATTAAATAACGTGCTGCTACAGAAGAAGTACGCATACGCCAAACGCCAGCGACCAGCAGCTGTTTAGCGTAAAGCCTTCTCTTTCGAATGCAGTACCTCTCGCTTCTGTAAGCAAATCCGTATAACCGTGGCCTTGGTTCGCATTAGAGCTGTTTTTTTGTTTCGCCAGAAAAATGTAACAATAGAGCAACGAGTTGTTGTGAAATTTCACTTGAAACTTGGAAAAACCGCTATTGAAACTTATAATTTATTGAAATAAGTATATGGCAATGAATGTTTATTACGTGTACGTATTTTTGAGAAATTTAAGTGTTTTCAAGATGGCCAAGAAAATGTACAAGATGATCTACGCCCGGGTCGCCCTTCCACATCAAAAACGGATGCCAATATCGATAAGATCAGTAATATGGTTCGATCTGACCGTCCGTTAAGTATTCGAGCGATTGTTGAAATTGTAGGAATTGACAAAGAATGCATACGACCAATTTTACATAACAATTTTAATATGCAAAAAGTGTGTGCCAAAAGGGTGCCTAAAATTCTTACGTTTCAACGAGAAGCTCGCAAAAATGTTTGTGCTGACATTTTGAATGACATTGAAAATGACCCAAACTTATTGGAAAGGATAACATGTGACAAATCGTGGTTTTTACTTATGATCCTGAAATGAAGCGCCAATCCATGCAGTGGAAGAGCCCAAATTCACCAAGAGCTAAAAAAGCTCTAATGAGTAAATCAAAATTCAAAGCAATGATAATCGTTTTTTTTTTCGTACCCTCACTGGGTTCTTGAAGATGAAACTATTAATCAACATTACTACCTTCACGTTCTTGCTGAATTCCGTGAAAGAATAAGGAAAAACGACCCAAATTGTGGATAAGTCATGGGTTCTCCAACAACACAATACGCCGGCTCATTCCGCATTATCTGTCAAGAGGTTTCTAACCAAGTACAGCATCCCAATGTTAAACTATCCGCCTTATTCGCTGGATCTTGCGCCGTGCGGCTTCTATCTGTTTCCTTTCTAAAAGGAACAAGATCTGAGTCCGTTGAAGCTGTGAAAGAGAAAGCGGTACGCGTTCTGAAGGAGCTGACAGAAGAAGACTTCCAGCACTGTTTCGAACAATGGAATATTTACATGGAGCGTTGTAGGGATAGAGGAGAGGTGTATATTGAAGGTGATAATAAGTAAATATGTATGCAATCAAAATAAAATGTTTTACAGCGTCAGTCTCTTTATTTAATAGTCACACCTCGTATACCATAAAATATCCACCATAGACGAGATGTATAAATAAAGCCAAGAGACTGGTGGCATAGCATTCAATCTGGCAGCATTATTAACTTTCCCTTTGGAGGAAATTCGCCTTCGATACGAGTGTGAACACCATAAAGTCACTTAGTGGTCCATAGCAATTATTTTGATAAACCGGATGTTTTTAGTATGTTCGGAAAATAAATGACAACAATTTCGAGCAACGGTGGGCTATCAAGTTTTCTTTCAGACTTGGGCATAATGCGAAGGAAACGTTTATAAAACTTTAACTGATCTATAGAAACAGTATTTTGTCAAGGGTCAAATTTTCAAGAACTGATGAAAATGTCCACAGAATTCGGGATCTTGTGCTTTTTAATCGTCAATTAACTGACGGCGAAAGGGTTGAATTTAATTTACACATGAGCACGCAATGGGATTTATGCCTCAAAGCTAAACGGTAAACTATTCACCGACAAGTTCTTGAAAGATCATCTCAATGGGACCGCACATCTAGAACACCTGAGTTGCTGTATCACGGCAATATGCCTTGCCACACAGCGATTTCAATTAACAAATTTTTGGTAAGTAAAACATCACTGAGGCTTCGCCCCCTTATTCACCAGACTTGAATCATTTTTTTTCTTTTCAGACCTGAATCCTGATGATTCAGACCTGATCTCTTTTCAGACCTGAATTATTTTTCCTTTTCAAAAGATTGAAAATTTTTCTCAAAGGACAGTTTGGGTCTTTGGAGAACATTGAAACTACTTTGAACGAGACAATATAAAATTATAATTTCAATTAAAAAAAAAAGACCCATTAGTTTATTTACACACATTTGTATACACTACCATATATATTATCCACCATAAAACATCCATAATATGATACTAGTGGACTCTTGTTTGCTTAAATACTTGCAAAATTATCTACAAAGTATGAATCTACCTAAGAATACGATAGTTAAAACCACAATTTTTTTCCTGAGAACATGTGTATATACATGTTAAAAGGCAATCATGGAATACAACGCTAATAATAAGAATGAATTTTGTAAACCACACATAATTTATTGATTCAAACTCACATTAAAATGAATATGGATCACTACTTCTTCAACTTTCAAATCCTGATGAAATATGGGTTCATCCAAAGATTTTGTGTCCCATTCTCCTGCACGCACAAGTAACCTGTTTAGCTCTAGAGTATTAACGCAATGAGCTGCTGTCAATGCCACCTAGAAGAAATAAGAATACGTGTCGATGTATGTATTGTATTATGTTAGGTTGTCTACTTGAGGATGAATTAGAGAACCTCCACATTTGTAGATTGGTCTGTCACTCTGGTTTAAATCTCTGAGCAATACAACAACTGTCCATGGAAGTTCTGCAAAATGGGTTTCGTCGGAATCTGCTGTTATACGTTTTATGAAAGGTATGGAATTTTTGAAGCCGCATTCTATAAAATTGAAGAAAAACAGTAACTGTTTTTATCAAATAATGTATTATATATTTCAAGAATGACTTATACAATATATAGGTCACAACTAAAGTATTTTAAGAAAAGGGTGACACGGCGTTGAACAATGGACATTGAAATCATTTTGCTTCCAAAGCATAACATATTGCATCAACTTTCGAATTAAATTTATAAATCATAAATATTTTCTATAATTTAAAATTATCATGTCTTCTTTTTGATATTTTTTAATTTACCTTTCTTTCATTTTTGATATACCAAATTTTTGGATAAATTTGTTTTCATAAATAAATCTTAAACCTTCATAACATAAACCTTAGTTTAGAATATATCTAATAAAGAATAACAACTCTAATATATTTGCAATGATGTTTAATCGCTAATCAATTGAACTAGCTAAACAATCGATATTGATTAAATAATAAAGACAGCATGACTATATTACACATAACTAAAATATGAACAAAGGTCATTTTCTTGCAGAAATTTAAACGAAATATATAAGAAACAATATGAGAAAGCTATGATGCATAATTCAAATCATTTGAGCAATGTTACTTATTTAAAATAGAATACATATATGAATCCTATTCACCCCAGCATTTTTGTAATGATTGCGGGGCAGATAAATTGCTTCATAACATACCTTGGACACCACAAGGATTGAAAAGGTGATATCAAAAATTGTGGACAAAAATAAGATATTAAAATATGGAAAGTATTGTGTTGTACGGAAAGTTCGTAGGGATATTTTTAAGAGAAAGAGAACCACAAAATATTTTATGTAATGCTAATTTATTATGTATATTATTATCATGTTTAGTAACATATTTGTTATGTAATTATCATTATTATTTACTTTTCCCAATGGAGTGGTAGGTCCATAATGCCTATTTGGCAAAAATGTGTATCTTTATTGCCAAAAAATATCAACAGGTTGTTTTTCACATCTTCCGTTTTAAAATCTTTCATATGTGAGAGTGCGATGTTCGATGAGTAAGGAAGATGGGGCAAAACATCCCAATTGAACATCAACATTTTTTATCAACTCCTGATTGAAACGTGTGGTGGTGATGATCCCCAATAATTTTTTTCGTACCGCGTTATGTACACAATATACTTTTCATCCCAGTTTCAATTCGCGTGAGGAATGAAGCCTCAGAATTTTTTTCAACAGAAAATTCTACGAAGAAATTTAATCTAACAGATTTCGCTCACTAAGTTCGTGAGAGACTCATTGTATCGGCAAACGTATCAATTTTTTTATCAAAAACGCCTAATATTTAGCTTATCAGCAATCTCACGGATCGTAATACATGGATCATCGGCTTTATGGCCTTTATTTCATCGACTTCGGTGCTTGAACTGCAAACCCCTTTTACACCGTGATCTCCACAACAGACCCTCCCCATAAATGGCACGAATCAGGTTTTTTGTTTGAACAGCGTGCTTGTTCTTTTTGAAATATAAAAATATAATGACATAAATGCAGTTATGGACTAACGTTTTCAATTTGACTCAACTTAACTAACTGAAGGTAAATCAAAACGAATCTGAACGTAAACATTGTAAATATCTCAGGAATTAATGATGTGTAAATAAATGTTACTAATCCAACACAGATTTGTATTTACAAGAAAATCCCTACAAACTTTCCGAACAATTCGATGTAATAATCTAAATCTCATTTTGAATAGCGAGATATTTCCTTGAACTTTAATCAGCAGATATATAATAAACAAAATACTTATTACAATATTTCTAGGAAATAAAATGGGCATATTTGAATGATGTGTGAATGAAGATAATAAGTTAAATATTTGTGTAAGCTTAATAATGAAATAAAAAAATACTATTTGTTTATTTCCTGGCATGTTTCGTCAAGAATTTAAACTTCACCTAAGATTTCACTTACTTTGAATGTCCTGTTTTGTACCTGCAGTACTTCTCTTGACATTTTTACAACATATATGATAATAATTAGGGCATATACTCGTTCCAAATGATCTAAAATTATATATTAAATAATTACAGTCAAATGTGATTTTTAAAAAGTCTACCTTATATCTAGCAAACCCACTCCATCCAAAATAGGATTATCTTCATCCTCGCACATATAAACTGGAACACAGCTGCAGTTTTTTTCCACACTGTTACTAGAATCTTGCCTTCTTGAAAATAATATATGACAATTAACGACGAATGATAAAATGTAGAAGTTAAAGAGCACTTTTCGAAGAAACATTTTTCAAATATATGAACAAAAATAATTCAAATTCTTTGACGATATATTTACTATTTAACACCCATACTACTTGTCTGAAGTAATGAATGTACTTTTTTTATGCTAAGACTAAATATTTTCACGAATAGAGAGTTATAGTTTAATTAATTTTAGTAATACGAAAACATAAAATTCTCAGGTGTTAAAACGAATAGTGGATGAACATCGCTGTATTAGAATAGCTACAAGAATTATTCCAGAAAATGAGCAAACATTTTTGCAGTTAATTGATACAAGGGTCGTTCAATATATACCTTGATATTGAATAATTTACTAAGTAAGTAAATATTATGAATGTCGATACAGCCACACTCCATCGAAGATCAGTTCTCGATAACAGAAGTTAAGCGACGGTCGCGGTAAAAATCTGGATGAATGACTGTAATATAGGCAACCGAACAAACTAAATATATATGTACAGATTTTGCTGGCGCTTTGAATGGCGGATAAAGGAATGGCAAAGCACGAAAGTAGAGCGCGGATAAACTTTCCAAACCAGGTACCCTGATGAGTCTAACCTCCAACAGACAAAACATGTGCCCTCCAATGTAAGGGATGGGTGGGGTTTTCTCCCGGTCAAGTAACTAACCAATGATATATATATATATATATATATATATATATATATATATATATATATATATATATATATATATATATATATATATATATATATATATATATATATATATATATATATATATATATATATATATATATATATATATATATATATATATATGATGAGGCTGGGGAAGCCAGCATGCTTCCAACTAGCGAGGTCCTGAGCTTTCGTGCCATTCGGGTCCAATATACTTGATGATATCATCGATCCGTCATATTTTAGGTCTTCTTCATCGACGTTTATGATCAAATAGTATCCATCCCAAGATTGTTTTGGTTCACCTGTCGTCATATCGCCCCGCTATATGGTCTGCCCACCTCCATTTAAATTCCTCCACCTTTCTAGTAATGTCACATAGTTTCGTCTGTTTTGTGAGCCATGTGCAGGTCTTTCTGTCTCGCTTTGTAATGCCAGGCATATATCTTTCCATGCCCCTCTGTGCTACCCGAAGTTTTTGAACTAATTATAATGTAAGAGTACATGTTTCTGTTCCGTATGTCAAAACAGGCAGCATGCACTGATTAAAAACTTTTCTCTTCAGACAAGGTGAGAGTTTGTTCTTAAACACTATGTTAAGACTACCAAATGCCTGCCAGTCACTTAACACGCCGTTCCACTTCTCGGGCAGTATCACCCTCCATTGAAACCATTTGCCCAAGATATATGTAGTAGTCCACAACATCTAAATCGCTTCCTAAAATAAATATTCTTCTGTGTTCAGCAAATTTATTGAATATAACCTGATTCTTTTTCAAGTTTATTTTCAAGCCGAATGGCTCTTCCACATTTGCAGCTCTTCATCTGGATCTTGTGATAAAAAAACAATATCCTCAGCAAATCTAAGGGCTTAAGCGTGCACTATTGATTTTTATTCCATCCTGTTTCCAATCCAGATTACCGAATACTTCTTCAAGGCAGGCTGAGAAAATAACAGGCGATATTGAGTCATCCTGCCATACACCCCGTTCTATATTTATTTTAACTTCAAGATCATCCATGTGAACTGTTGCTGTATCTTCATGACACATAGAACTCCGTAGAATCACATAGACTTTGTCTATCCCTTGGTTAAGCAATGCATCTATTATGGGTTGTTTTGATATTGAATCAAATGCCGTTTTATAGTCAATAAAAGCCAAGCAACCTGGATATGATCCATTGTATTAAATTCACTTCTGAATCCTGCTTGCCCTGTTGGTTGTGCGTCATTCAGTGTTCTTAATATTCTTTTAGATATTATCTTGCTGGACGATGGCATCTTATTGAACGATGGTATTTTAGATCTTCCGGTGCTACTTTCTTATGAAAAAGAGTCACTTCAGCATTTTTCCATAGGTTTGGTAGTTTTTGTTGTCTACTAGTGCTCTGCAGATTCCTTATTTATCAGACTTCTTAATTTTTCCAAGATTGAAAATTCACCTCATAGGACAACATTTTGAAATATTGGAGAACATTGAAAAGGCCGTAACCAAGCAGCTGAAGGCAATTCCAGTATCTGAGTTCCCGTACCCCTATAAAGCGTGAACAAACCATCTTCAGCGCTGTGTAGCTTCCCAGGGCAACTACTTTAAAGGAGCCAATGTGAAATTGTACTTTCAATTAGATTAAAACATTATAAAAATCAGTACATTACTTTATTTACCCATCACCTCGCATCAGGTTTGATAAAGTTCAACTCTTGAACTTTGAAAACACAACTTCGTGATGTTTGAAATATGCAAGTACCATACAAGCCGTATGAAGACAGGTATTGTCATCAACGTCCATCAGTCGAAAATAAGGACCAATTCCTTGTTTAAATTTTACCAAAACAGAATCAAAAATGATACCGCGATTATCAGTTGTATTCATAAATTATTCCAAGTAAATGAGGTTAGTTCTTCCATTAATGGTGATACCACCCAAATCTATTACATTCCCACCATGCCTTCTTAAAATTTCTGAACTGTTGCTAAGTGTTCTGGGTTTCCGGATTCTCTTGTTCGCACACTCTTGTTCTACGTGTATCTGGAGCCAGTCCAAATCGAGACTCATCAAAAAACAAAACAGGGGCCCTCAAGTCTTTAAGCATGAAGTCTGGCCTCATGGAAATCATTCCTGATGGTTTGGTTACATACTAACTCCCACTTTATGTGAAGTGCACAGCCAATTAGCTAATTACGATAATGTAATATTGCAGATCTGTAAAGCTACTAGTCGATGAAAATGGTCTTAGTCTATATGTCGCTCGGCTACGTCACCTCCTTGAAACCTGAGCCTTGAACCTAAACGATTAATTATACTTCTGTAAACATCAAAAGCTTCAGAAACTGTACTTTATCTCATGTCCCCTTGAATAATTCATTACGTGATGGCTCTCCATTATTAACAAATGCTAGACTATAAAATCCATGCACATACCACAAAAACTCAAAAAATCAGCAGTATTCTACAAGGATGAATCAAATATAAACCGGAATTATACAGTTACTTTCCTCAGTCAATCACGAGCGGGCTGTCAGTGTAGGTTATTGCAGTGTAATGTATGAGAAGTGAGGGAAACGCTTGGGGAGCTATTTCACTCAGTTCTTTTCTCAGTACAGTACAGTATGAATACAGCCTCCGTACATACATGAATGAGCAACAGGATCCACAGTCCGTTGCGCAACGGGTTATAATAAAGTTTTTAACCAAGGAAGGAACCCAGGAACTCGGTTGAAGAATCAATATGGGGATTCGGACTGGCCCAGAAGTTTAAGAGTGGGCGAGAAATTGAGGTAAATGTAAGTCATAAACGACGTCCCAGGTCAAGTGTCACTGCTGACAACATTGGTGCAGTTCGCGACCTTATCGAAGGTTACTGGCGACTCACTATCCCTGAAATCGCATTAAAGGTGGGTATTAGCTTTGAAAGTGCTCAAACAATCATCAGAAATCATCTTAGCTTCAATATAATATGGTAATCGGTGCCCAATGGGTTCCGAGGTTGTTGACCGAAGATCAAAAAAAAACTGAAGAGACTTCTGAATTGATTACGGCGGGAAGAAAAAACTTTTTTTAAAGCCTATCATGACATGTAATGAAACATGGGTGCATTATTATACTACAAATCAAAAATAGCGAGTAATGACTGGCTTAGGAAAAACGAAACCTGCACTATAAAGACCAAACACCGCCTCTCAGCCGGTAAGGTTCTCGCGACCGTTTTTTTTTCGATTGGAAGGGAATTTTGCTGATTGACTTTCTACATAACCGACGTATGGTTAATACTGTCTACTAATGCCAGCTGTTGGAGGCACTAAGGCTTACAGGAGGAAAAGGCGCGGTGTCCCCATCAGATACGTCCTCCTTCTCCATCACAACGCTAGGCTGCACACAGCGGTTTTGACGAAGGAAAAACTGAAGAATATGCATTGGAAAATCCTTGAACACCCTCCATACAGTCCAGATTTTTCACCCTATGATTATTTTTGTTTGCGCCCTTGAAAGATGCACTTGGAGGGATACAATTAGACAACGATCAACATATTGAGACCGATTGCGCAATTGGCTGAAGACCCAAACTCAAAGTTGCTACACGCAAGAAATTCACAAGCTTCCAAACCGCTGGGAAAAATATGCAGAGAGTGGTTTGACGAGACTATGTCGAAAAATGATCAATAGTTTTTTGTATTATTTTATAAATAATAAATATCTATAAAACAATACCGTTTTATATTTGATTCACCCTAGTTATTAAAAAATTAATGTTTTCCGTCAGAAAGCCTTGACCTCGTTCAACATTCGCCCTTAACCGGATCGAACTCCACCATCCCCTTCCCAATTTGTGATTTGCAGTAGATCTTCAGCATCTCTTGTTACATTATCCTCCCATTGTGTTTTTGGTCTACCTCTTTTGCTGTTACCCTGTATTCGGTTTTCTCGCATTCTCGCCACGTGTCACGCCCATCTGAGTCGCTTAATAATCTACAATAATGCATGTTTTTTACATTTCTTTATTTTTACTGGAATTTCTTGTCATCAAATTGTTAAATTATTTCTTAAACAACTGTTAAGCTTCTAAAGGAATACAGAAAAATCAAATTACTTAAATATAGTAGTCCCTTTGATTATTTTAATTTGTGTATTTATTTAATTTTATATCTAGATTAATTACAAAGTTAATTAAAAATGCACCAGACTAATTTGTACATGTATTCCAAAATATTTGTAATAGGATTAAAAGATTAAACATTAATTCATATCTTTCTGTAGTAGTTAGGAATGTATACGATGTTATACTGATAATAGTATCGATTAATCTATAAAAGTCCTGCATATTGGTTTATCCTAATCTATTCTATGTGCATCGATATTAAGGATTAAAAATTACTTAACCTGCAAATAAGAGTATCAACCGATTTTGTTTAAAATTGATCACCATTAAAAAGGATCATTTAGTCTTGTTCCGGCTTTTAAACATGAATTTTGGACTGTTTATAATTTTATTTTTGGTGACTTTCGCCATTACTAGTATTAATACAGATAATTGCGGTAAAATAATACACATACACATATCCAAGCAACTTAATATAAAAAATTCTTTTTATATTTTCAGATACAAAAGCCAAAATTGTGTGTTATTTTAGCAGTTGGGCATACTACCGCGAAGAAGATGGTCAGTTTACTACTGACAATATTGATCCCAATCTTTGCACCCACATCATCTACAGCTTCGCTGGGCTAGATTTGAATTTGGAAATTGCATCACTTGATCCAAACGTTGATGTTAGTAAAGGTAACTAAGAATTTTATTTAAAATTATTTGTTATATATGTGTATATATGTTATTAGGTTCTCGGGTAAAACCGCGTTTTAAATTTGAAAAATTTCGACGTTTCGGCTTCCACTTTGAAGCCACTATCAAGTGAATCTAGTTGATTTGCCCCGATGCCTCAATCTGTCTACTCCTCTCTAGTTGTGAACCCTGAGATTTAAAACACATTTCTATTCGAAAACCTAGTAATTCTAATATATATATATATATATATATATATATATATATATATATATATATATATATATATATATATATATATATATATATATATATATGTATATATATATATATATATATATATATATATATATATATATATATATATATATATATATATATATATATATATGTATATATATATATATATATATATATATATATATATATATATATATATATATATATATATATATATATATATATATATTATATATATATATATATATATATATAGAGATTTAAAACACATTTCTATTCGAAAACCTAGTAATTCTAATATATATATATATATATATATATATATATATATATATATATATATATATATATATATATATATATATATATATATATATATATATATATATTCATTCGTTATTTGCTTGACCGGAAGGAATCTCCACATTGAAGAGCAAATGTTTCGTCTGTTACTGGTTAGACTCATCAGGTTACCGACATAGGCACTCTCGTCAAGAATAGGGAGTCACTCTCCAAAATCAAACAACCCATATTTTTCCGACTTCTCGTCGGATGGCTTATACATGCAGTTTTTGACGAGACAACAGTAGTCAGGAGTTATACATCCCCGACCATTAGGTTCCACAATCTCATGTGGAACGCGCAACAACCTGCGTCTCCGCCAAAATGAGCATTTATTAGTTGCTTGACCGGGAGGAAGCCCCACCCGTCCCTTACATTGGAAAGCAAATGTTTCGTCTGGTGGTGGTTAGACTCATCAGGGTACCGACATATACTCTCTCGTCAAGAATAGGGAGTCCCTCTCCACAATCAAACAACCCAACGGTTGGGGATGTATAATTTCTGACTACTGTTGTCTCATTGGACGCAGTCAAAAGAAATTAAAAAAAAAAAATATATATATATATATATATATATATATATATATATATATATATATATATATATATATATATATATATATATTCTTTCAATTTTTCATTACATCTTCTCAAATTGGACTTATAACTTAAAATCAAGAGATCAATTTTCAAAGAAAAGGTCCGATTTGGTTCAAAATCATTTATCTACAAGCTTTGGATACTTGACTGGTACCAGTTTTTGTTCTGTTTTTCTTCTTGCAATAAAAATTTAAAAAAAAATTAGAATGGCACAAGACCTAGATTGGTGTTTCAATTCAGTTGAATCAAGTTCTTAAAGATGTTTTTTATTTGTTACATTTCGACTATTTTAAACCTACTAAGGATTCTTTTACGCTTTGTTGATAATGTCCATCCAAATCACAACACTTCTTGGAAGAACTTACATTTTGTAATGATTTTCGCCCTTTGTCTGACGTTTAACCAAGTTTAACCTAATCTGCTAATTAGGCTTATTGAACTACGTCAATTTTTACCAGGATGAATACAGAACTGAAGTTAAGGTTCCCCTTAAATCTTACGATATATCATCTCTTGACCTAGCCTCCAATTAACGCAGTAACGATTGAATAGTGTTAAGCGCATCAAATAACACTGGTCTCCAAAATTCAAACTTTTTTGTCACACGAAAACACGTGTAACAAGAAATAAAACAAGACAAGAAGTGTGGCAAGAAATAAAATACATCTATAAAAAATGTACGAAAATACAATTATCAACTTATACATACAAATTATTTATGATTTTCACGAGTACTTAGCTACTTAATAATATCCCAGGACATTTCTCTTGATATAACATTTCGCACAAAACATTTCCAGGTGGGTTTTTCAAGATCATTCAGTTTTTGCTCAAAGCTGCTATCCTTCATGAGTTCCCTTATTTGAGGACCTACAAATATCCCATCTTTAATTTCTGTGACGCTAATTTTAGGGAATTTCTCTTTCACATATAAAAATCCACTACCATTTTTATCCATCTTTTTTACAAAAAAATTTATGATGCCGAGTTTTATATTCAAGGGTGCTAAAAGTACATCTTCGTAGTACAACTGTGCTTTCAAATTAGTTGTTGATGAGTCAATGAACAATCACCAGTAATTTGAATACTGGTGATTGAATACACTATATACTTCTACAAGCAATCGATGCCCCTCTGCTGCAGATTTCTTCAAATTAAAGAAGTAAATAAAATGTTCCCGCAAACTTGCCATTTTCGCACGAAAAAAAAAAATGATGCTGATACAGAGTCACTTATACTTCAAGGTTATGTTGTTACCAGATGACCAAACTGACCAAAATGTTTGTTTGTTGGCAAAGTTCATGGAATTACAAACACTAATTTGTCATACCATAACACGTTTTAAATGATTCATGCCGCATTAAGAGACACATTATTAATTATTTTATTAAATTAAACGTTCAAAATATCGATCATTTGAGTATATGCAAGTATGGCACCGTGAATATTTTTCAAACTTCTTAAGGCATTAAAAAAGTCGGGGTATATTTCTAATCTGTTTGCTGTTCCTTAAATTAGAAGCATATCGTGATATTCGCGTACTGAATGCAATTATGGTTTTAATTGGTATTTGAATTTACATACTGACACACACTGAAATAAGTTTTGTCGTCAACAGGTGGAGATCATCTCAATTAGCCAATACGACGTTAACACTTTTAATGTTTGGCTGTTGATCTGTCTGATTCTTAATTTTTAAAAAAATGTTTTAACAATGTTCATTAGTTTATTTGTAGTTTATTCGATAAATAATAATTTTGGATATTCAACATGCATTTCTTCTTATTAAAGGTAATTCTATAATATAGAAGAGGGTTTCATTCGACACCTCCGAGATTGACTAAGACCTATCGGACACATTTTTGAAAAGCAGGACATTCCAAGTCAAATTAAAGAAGTCTCTTTGCAGAGAACAGCCCACAGAAGTCCCCAGGGCACCCTCGTTGCACCGATGCTATTCAATCTATACATAGCCGGTATGCCTAGATTTGGTAACATTTGATCCGGTTTTATTCCCGCCGAGACTTCACGCCTCGGCGCATATCTGTAACCCCTATCAATAGATCAAAGGTCAACCTCAGGCAAACCCAAACGATTATCTTCTTCAGAAATTGTAATACATACGAAGCCAGACTACTAGTTGACAATATTTCATTTCCTATCTAGACCTGTAATTAGATAAAACATTATAATGTCACCACAAATCTAGCATTCTATATTCAAAGAATATGTATGTATAGAATATTCTATCATCAAATTACGAGATATAGTATCATCAAATTACAGGATATGGTATCATCAAATATTAGTATTAATAAAAGTATAAACAATAATAGGGCTCTGGATTTGGAGATAAATGACCTATTTCATTCAGTTAACTTTTTGAAATATTAATGTAACCCGTGGTTCAGTTCATGATTTTTACACGCTTCATTAGGTATAATTGAAGAAAGAAATTATAAAAGTGCTATGGTGTTTAGTTGCAAATTTCATCAAATTTAGTAATTAAAACATGTTTAATGAAAGCAGTACTAGATATTCAACCGTATTTTTACTGTTGTAAGTAGTAGTAAAAGACAAACTGTATTTTTTAGGTGGTTAT
This sequence comes from Cosmopolites sordidus, assembly GCA_031761425.1. Taxonomy (NCBI): domain Eukaryota; kingdom Metazoa; phylum Arthropoda; class Insecta; order Coleoptera; family Curculionidae; genus Cosmopolites; species Cosmopolites sordidus. The sequence goes on from JARFXV010000239.1 coordinate 60,074, forward strand.
AGAAATGTCACCAGTCTGAAAGAAAACTATCCCTGTACAAAAATAATGTTGGCAATAGGTGGATGGAATGAAGGATCCATAAAATACTCCGTGGTAAGTTGCCATGTGAACAAACCCAAATTTAAGTTTTCAACAGTAACGTAATATAGATGGCATCGGCAGACGAATCCAGAAAAAAATTTGTCAATAGTGCTCTAAGATTTATCTCTTATTATAATTTCGATGGCCTAGACCTAGATTGGGAATATCCAACTAGCCGAGGTGGAATTGATGCTGACAAGGAAAATCTCGTAATTCTTTTAAGAGAACTGCAAGCAGCATTTTCTCCATGGGGCTTTTTAATATCTATGGCAGTGGGCATGATACCAAGTTATTACAGCATAGGAGAAATCGCCAAGTAATAAAATGAATGCGAATAATTAATCAAGCTGAATTACATGTTTTGGTTTTAGATATGTGGATTATGTTTATCTCATGGGGTATGATCTCGTTCAGAGTGATTCTAATGTAACGGGACTTTTAGCTCCATTCACACCCATTGTAAGTTTAATTCCAATATTGTAAAAATATAATGCATGCATAAGTTTATAGAAAGATGTACTGAACACTTGGATAAAAGAAGGGTTTCCTGCCTCTAAATTAATTCTTGGAATTGCTACTTACGGACGCTGTTTCAATTTAGCTGATCCTAAGGATCATGAGGTGGGTGCTCCGACCACAACCACGACTTGCGGTGGTGCTTATACCAACGTGGATAGTTTCCTCGCTTTTTACGAGGTAATGTATTAAATTGCTTTTTAAATTTAATTACATATTATTAAAATAAGTAAATAAAGGCTCGTCCGATAAAAGTATCGGAACTTTAAAATGTGGCAGAATGATAACTAAAAATAATTTGATATTGATAATTTGATTTAATAATTATGTTTTGAAAATAATGTCAATGAAAAGTCCCGCTCGACTTCATCTGGAATACATCATTTTTCTTCATCTTCCTGTGGTGCTACAGAGACCAACGGCTAACCCACCTATCCTGGTAGTGAATGCATTCTCCAATCCCAATTTTCGATTACTCTCTCACACATATCGCATAGCATATTTTTCAGTGGCGGCCTAAAGGTTTCTTTATGGTCAAAAATTGTTTGGAGTTTATTTCTATAAACTAGAGATTATGTTATGATATGAGATTATGTGATCACAAAAAATTATCCAAGAGTGTAAGTTCGCATGATTTTGGTAGCTAGTTGACGGTACCATTACGCGATACAACGCGTCCAGGAAATTTGTCTCGCAGTAAATCGATTGTCTGGCGAAGTATGTGACAAGTCACACTGTCTTATTCACATTGCTTTCAAACTGCATTTTAAAACACTCCTTTCATATTTCATACTGTTAGTATATTCCTATAGCAGATGTCGACAACCTTTTCAATGTGTTGAGCTACTTTAATAATATTTAAATAAAGAAAGCTATCTAAACTTGTTCAATGTAATAATGCAAACATATTTTCGACGTACAAAAGTCATTTTACTATAACTATATTATACATTACATATGATGTACATACAATACACAAGTCGTATATGTCTGAAAAGTAATCATAACTTTGACGCAACAGCATGTCATATATTTTTGGTCACACGTAAATAACAAAATTCATGGCCCAAGTAAATAACAAAAAAGTAACATCTTACTTTAAACTTTAAATAAAAGGAAATATAGATCGAAATAACATTTTAATGAGAAGACTGACACTCAGACGCCCCCGCATTTTTTTTTAATATTGGAGGTATAATTCGTTAGAGTAATTCTAATACAATTATCCAAATGTTCATTTGTAAGTCGATTGGGGTATTTGCTCATCACTTTCATATTGGAGAAAAAAGATTCACACAAATAGATCAATGCTTCTATTGGAACCTTTGGTGTGAAACACTAAACTTGAAGAGATTTACCATTAAACACCAAATCACTTTTTTGAACTTTTCGATGCACGTTTCGCTGACCATGTTAGCACGATCAGGAGATGATTTAAACTTATATCATATATATAGTTTAAATCATCTCCTGATGATGCAAACATGGTTTAGCGAAACATGCGTCGAACAGTTTAAAAAAGTGATTTGGTGTTTAGTGGTAAATCTCTTCAAGTTTAGTCACGTAAATAGCTCAAACTAAATAACGCTTTCACTTTTAAGGCAACGCTAAATAAAACTGGATATTTGTCTTTACTTACTAAAGTTCACATAAATTTTGTATTTAAGTCCAAGAATTTTAAAGTTAAATCATTTTGAAGCGTAATAACTTCCATTCCACATAAGTAGCAAATTGCTCAATATTAATTTCCATGAAGGGTGTTAACAAATTGCACCACTAGTGCGATGACGTTGAAAGCTTTAAAACGAGATTTAAAGGCATCCTTCAAGTTCGATATTATTTGCACATGGTATTTACTGTCATAAGAGTAGATAGGAGATTATTAAAACGTTTGAACACTTTTTCTCTACTCAACTATCGGACTTAAGAGTAAAGAAGTAAATCCCGTATTGACAGTCCATTTCATCGGTCAGTTCTTTGAATAATCTTCTCTGTAACAACCGAGCTCTAAAGTTGTTCACAGTTTTTACTACCATTTCCATAACATCGTATAGTTTGAAAAACTTCCCGCAAAATGTTTGTTGATGGATGCAGTGATAACAGAGGAATTGAGGAAAAGTATCATCCTGTCCACATAATGCCACCCCACCCTTTTCGGAACCTCACATAGCTGGAGCTCCATGTGTTGTCAAACCTACCATTTTAAATATTGGAATTTTCTCGGACGAAATACCATTTTCAAATAAGAAAACAGATCATGTCCAGTAATATGCACTTTTAGTGGAATAATCTTCAAAAAATTCTTTAATCATAAAATCGCTAAAAATCATTCTGACGAAGACAGCCATCTGGGCGGTGTCAACCACATCTGTGAATTCATCAAGTTACAAGGAAAAATAACTACAGATGTCTAAGTCACGTGTTATTTCTAAAAAAAAAACATCACTACTCATTACTTTTACTCGTCTCATCACTGCAGTGGTAGAAAGTTGCATTGTTTTTATGGCAGACACCATCTCGTTTTTATTTTTAAAGTTAGCGAATAATGAATCATCAGCTCCGAAAAATGTATGTTTTATTATTTCTCCTTCTTCATAAGGCTTCTAATATTGTACAATTATCTGCGACACGCGATATTAAGCCTCAGTTGCAGTCTTATTTTTCTCAAATACTTTTAAAAATGTTGATTGTGGTCCAATGAACTGATTTTTTCAATTGTCTCAACTTTCCGTTTCTAGCGGTAGAATGTAAAGAATATGATTTTTCAAAAGTCAAATGAACAGTTTCATGGTGCCATTCAATATTTCCCTTTTTAGCAACGGATACAGAAGAGTTACACAACGAACACACACTTTTGCTTTTAATTATTGTAAAGAAATATTGTTCTTCCCACTCAGAATGGAAATGGTATGACTTAACTTTTTGACTACTGCTTGACATGCTTGTAATTGTTATTTTAACGTAACTGAACACTGAACACAGCGTCGTCACATAGATCTATCTATATATCTCATTAAAAGCAGCCGAGATCCTTCCTGAATGATCAGTTGATCGCTACTCACTACAATTTTCTCAGCGGTTTCGCGGATTCTAGCGTAGTGACGCCAGTTGCTGATATTTAGCGCCTACGATGCTCTGATCAGACCATAATTCGCAACAGTATTATAATTTCGATATTTTCAGGATTGCTTATAGCCGTAAGCTACCAAAATTGTCCATGCCTTCTACCGGTAGCTGGCGATCAACAGGTTTGCAACCCCTATCCTATATCATTTACCATTAACAGTAATACGATATTCATCATCGTCTTCAAAAAAATAAGGTCCTATCAATCCTTCAGCCCAAAAATCGAACCAAATAGGATAAGGAAGTACCTTCTGAATCACTTGAGAATTTTCATCTTTACGTTTGTTCATAAACCCAATAAGACAAAAGTACGCTTTGTCGGAAAAAAATAATGTTCCATTTTACTAGCTATTATTGTTCTACTTTATTTAACTTCACTACTATTACTGTCTTTAGTTAGCTACTCAATTATCACTGAAACTAAACTGAAATATTTTTGTGCGATTTTTCCTTCACCATCAATGCGTATATTATTTCATAGTATACAAATTATCCAAAAACTCCATTTGCCGTAAAAGTATTTACATAATGACCAATTTCCCTTTAAAACTCGCTAAATTTTTCATCGAATGTTCTTACATCATTCTCTCAACTGTTTATCTGGTTCTTCTCCATTTATACTATTTTTAACATAAATGGGCGAAACTACCATTGTTAACAGGGCTGTGAAATCCCACCAAAGCATTTCTCTATGTTTGGTGCCGCAGTCCTGCATCACGCTAGAGGCAGATTGGCACATTTACTTCAGATAACGAATGTTTCAGAATGTTTTTCGTTAATCAAGTATGTGCGCAAGTTTGTAGAGAATGTAAACACAATAGCGGATAAATTAATATTGACCGCGTTTGCCAGTCTGTTAGAGGCGATCCACGACAATCTCTACGACTCCGCAGATTGGCACATTTACTTCAGATAACGAACGTCTCAGAATGTTTTTCGTTAATCAAGCATGTGCGCAAGTTTGTAGAGACTGGAAGCACAATAGCGGATAAATTAACTGGGTGCAAAAGGACATCAAGAACGAGCATGAATATTGACCGCGTTTACCAGTCTGTTAGAGACGATCCACGACAGTCTCTACGACTCCGCAGATTGGCACATTTACTTCAGATAACGAACGTCTCAGAATGTTTTTCGTTAATCAAGCATGTGCGCAGATTTGTAGAGACTGGAAACACAATAGCGGATAAATTAACTGGGTGCAAAACGACATCAAGAACGAGCATGAATATTGACCGCGTTTGCCAGTCTGTTAGAAACGATCCACGACAGTCTCTACGACTCCGCAGATAGGCACATTCACTTCAGATAACGAACGTCTCAGAATGTTTTTCGTTATTCAAGCATGTGCGCAAGTTTGCACCGCTGGAACTGCACTAAAAACCATTATACTCGCCTAAGATTATTGTTTGAGCTGCCATATCAAGCGAAGGAATTAACGACACCTACTTTTTTAAGGATAAACATGATCGCGCTCAGACTGTTAATTTCGATCGTTATTGCCATATGATCCGGACTGTTTTGGCTCCAGAAATGCAAAACTCGATTGGCTACAACCGCAACACTTTTTTCCAACAAGATGGAGCAACTTCCCACGTTACGAATGATTCTTTAGCAGCTCTTCACGATTTATTCCCTGAAAAAGTAATTAGTCGCTGAGGGGACATCAACTGGCCACCGAGGAGTTCAGATTTAACACCTGCTAATTTTTTCCTATAGGCTACTTAAAAAGTAAGGTTTTCAATCCATTACCACCCGTCTTAAATCTTTTAAAGCAAAGAATAACAGACGAAATCCACGCGATTCTAAAAGCGATGCTCCAGCCAGTGATTGAAAATTTATGTTCTAGGCTTAATGAGTGTGAAAAAGCGGATAGTGCGTATTTGCGTTGTTTGGAAGGTTGTTTTTCATAAATAAAAATTCAAAAACTGCTCTGTAATTTTACTGCAATTAAACAAGTTTGAATTCATTCCGATGTTTTATTTTTTAAGTATCAAAAACGAAAAATATTCTGAAGTACCCTTTATATAGAATGAATGAAAGCATATTCAACCTGGCGCGATTTCAAAAATCAGAAGCAAGGTCAAATTAAAAACAAAGGAAGTTAGCATTGTAGAGCTGCAGTACGCGAATAAATTCGCGCTTGGAGCGCATAGTGCGACGTCTTTGCAGATGGTACTGGACTTTTAATAAAGCCTACTGTGCCTTCGCACTGAAAATTAATGAATAAAACAGAAAATATCGTAACAAACTGCTCCAAAGGAAGAAAGGGAGACAGCTGAGATTGTTGTGAATAGTCAACTTACTTACTGCTTACCGTCATGCAAAAAGATATTATATATAGAAAGTATGCTGGTGCCAATTTTAGACGTCTAATGAAAAGAGTATTTAGCAACAAAAACTTAAAGAAACACCCTACAATCAGTGCCATCACAATTCCCACTCTTCTGTATGGAGCTGAAAAAAATAAAAGAATAATAGGAGAATAAAATATCAGGGTTATCAGAACAATGTGGAGGAAGCTGAAAGACATAGAATCCCTATATCATAACAAGTCAGCTGAGATGGTTCGGTTATTGCCAAAGGATATAGGAAACTAGAATGCTGAAGCAGATCCTCTATGACGAATTAAAAAACTAGAAACTAAATCTGAGAGGTCCAAAAAGAAGGTACAAAGACGTCATACAATCGCCGGTAAAGAATTCCATATCTAGCTTGTATATATGTCAAGGAAGCAATAAACCCAAATAACGTGACGAGACATAGAGAGCCGGGCAGCTCCATAAATAAAATAATCACCAAAGAGCTGAAGTAAAAAGGCAGACGCGAAAAGTTAAACAGGTTGGACTACGTTTACCAATTCAGTATCCTCCTGACCTTAAATACCCAGCAGGCGGAAAATCATACAGATTTAAACGTCGTTATAACACCCATAGTACTTCAACAATGAATCAGCAAAATTAACAGCCATTACTGAGGATAAACTACATCAAGTTAACAGCCCTCATCATAGTATCGGATCTTACTTTTCCCTACTATATATAATACTTTCTTCAGATGCCAGAACAGATAATTTATAAAAAGGAATAAAACAATTTTTTACTTTGTTATCTATCACTTTTATTTTTAAACAAAATCTGCGTGACTATAGTTTCGTAAAACGATTTTACATTCTCAAACACTACTTTAAAACTAAGATTTTACAGCTGTTTATCTATTTTATGTACCTAATTTTATAATTTTATTGGGGTAAATTTTTTACAATATTTTAAATAGTGGGGAATTTCGGAGATCCATCTGATCGTTTAATAGCTGTCTAGACGGATCTTTATTATATTTATAAATTTCAATAGCTTCTAAAATGTTTGATTTTTTGGTTTTGGGCGCTATATGTAAAATGTATTTTGTAATCTCAGGAAATATATGTCCGGTATCTATGAAATGGTTCGCAAAATGAGAGTGTTGTTTCTTTAATATGTATGCAGATTTATGTTCTTTGTATCTGGTCTGAAAATGTCTGCCGGTTTGTCCAACATAGCAGCTACTGCACTCGTTGCAACTTAACATATAAACTCAAGATTTTGTGTTTGCTGATGTTTATTCTTTGGCATTAAAAAATAATTTACTGGTTGACTGGGTGGTTTTAAACGCTATTTGCAAATTATGTTTCCTCAAAGAGCGAGCTATTTGTTCTGATTTGTTCTGTAAAATTTCATATTTCGGTCCAATTTCGTTAATTTATAAACAAAAGAGGAAACGCAAATACTTTTGTTACACCCTAATATAAGTTTTTCAGTAAATATATATTTGCCTATATTGTTGTATATTCTTTTCCTTTATTTATTACCTAACAAAACCAATAAAACTAACTAACAAGAATAATATAATTGAAGATTTTTGTAGATCCAGTTACTGGTTCAAAATGGTTTCTGCGAAGGTACGACTATGCAAGATGAAAACATGTATTCATGGTGTGATAATGAATGGATTACATATGATAATGAACAAACTATTGCTCTTAAGGTAGGTACTCGTTCAAATTTAAAGAAAACCCTTTTTTGTTGTGCATTAAAATTTCGCATTAAATATTTCAAGATGGTGATATGCTGTGCGATACTGCATCATGTAAATATTATTGACGATACTAAAACATGGCCCCAAATAACTATCAATAAATTAAATTCGATAAAAGTATAATACAAAAAAAAATCAAATACTTTAAATACATTCTCAAAACTGACCGAACTACGAGGCGTGTAAATAAAGGACAATACGCACGATCAAAAGGACAACAAGATGATAGGGGAGGGTTGAATAATACCGTACCCTTAAGGGATTATAGCAATAATATTCTACTGGTACGAAACAGAGCAACTCAAACTTGATTATTAATAAGACAGTTTACCTGGCAACCAACTTCTAATGGAATCTTTGAAAGAAAATCTTGAAATGCGCGGTGTTATCAAACTGGTCTGAAAATAGCGTGATTCGGTTTGATAATACGGTTGATAATGCGTTATAAATAATTGCCGATATACGAATACGATATATGAACATTTATCTCTGAAAAAAAATATTATTATTACTAATTTTAACAGTAGTCGCAAATGATATTTTCAGCAGTGTCTTCACTTCTGCATTCTTTATGGATCCAGTTGGAATAACTACAATAACGAAATCATACTTTCTTGTCCGAGCCAAATTCTCCACATATAGTGTAAAGGTCATTAAGAGCATCAGTAACCATTTTCTTTGTCTGTGTCCATGTTATCATAATCATCGTCATTGCATAATTGTCCCAGAAAAACTTCGTCATCGCTGCTGGAAATGAACACTAGAACACTCTCTTCATAGCGTTTATTTGTATTTTCTAAGGCTTTTTCATTCTTATTATTGTTGTCTTTATTCTCTTTTACTACTTCTATTCCTCTCCTTTTCTTCTAACTATGCCTCTAAGGGAGTGGCAGTCTTGGAACGCCTTTAAATTTTCTGAATTTTTTAGGCACTTGATTTAAAATTTACAAAATACTACGTGAAGAACTAGCAATACATTCGGTTTCATTCGTAACATGTGTGGTAGTGAATGCTGCGGTTGCTATGTTATTATTCATTGAAGTTTGATTTCAAGATGTTAACGAGACACTTTCGTTTGTTCTTTGATCCATGTGCAGGTTTTCCTATCTCGTCTTCTCGTCTAGTAATGCCAAGCATACATCCTTCCATTCCCCACTGTACTACCCGAAGTTTTTAAACTGACTGCGACGTGAGTGTCCATGTTTCACTTCCGTATGCCGTAACGGGCAGGACACACTGATTAAAGTGTGTTTCTTTTCTTTTCAGGTCAAGTAGTAGCTTGTTTTTCAACACCATGTTGAGCCTGCCAAATGCCTACTAGACACATTTAACATGTCGTTCCACCACCCACCCTTCCAGTGAAACCTATATATATATATAGTGAGCCACAACTTCCAAATCCGTTTCTAAAATAGAAATCATTTTGTCCTCAGCAAATTTATTGAACATGATCTCAGTCTTCTCCTGGTTTATTTTAAAGCCAAATGGTTCTCCAATCTTTTGCAGCTCTTGTACGTGCTCATCTGGGTCTTGTGAAAGAAGAAATATATCATGTGCGAATCTAAGATGGTTTAAGATTACACCATTGATCCTTATTCCATCCTGCTCCCAATCCAAATTACGGAACACCTCTTCCAGGCTGGCTGAGAAAAGAAGGGGCGCTATTGCGTCACCCTGCCGTACGTTTCGCTACATTTATTCCAACCTCGAGATCATCAAGGTAGACTGTCGTTGTAGCTTTATCAAATATCAATATATATATATATATATATATATATATATATATATATATATATATATATATATATATATATATATATATATATATATATAGGCTTTCTCTACACCTTATTAAGCAATGTATCCATTATGGCCTGCTTTCAAATTAAATCAAATGCTTTGTCATAATCGATAAAAGCCAAGCACAGTGGCATAGTGTATTTATTGTGTTTTTCTATGACCTGCTGTAAAACCTGGATGTGATCTATTGTACTAAATCCACTTCTGAATCCAAACTTTGTGGTGAAAACTTTGTACACCATTGATAGGAGGTTTGTTGGACGATAGTTCTTTAAAACTTCCGATGTTCCTTTTTTATGTAAAATGATCACTTCTGCATTCTTTCATAAGTTGAATACTTATTGTTCTTTGAGGCATTTTGATTATAATGTTGCTAGTTTTCTTCTAAAGTCCGACCACCAGCTTTTATCGTCTCCAAAATATAATATATATATATATATATATATATATATATATATATATATATATATATATATATATATATATATATATATATATATATATATATATATATATATGATAGTGACGAGTACGATCTCGTCTTACTTACTTCACAAATCTAGATGAACCAACGGACGCCCTGAAAAAAAAATTGTACTGGTTACTCCATCTATGAATCACTAGATATAAACATAAATATAATACTCGCGAGTAAATTACTATACATTTTTATATGGCAATTAATTTAATATAAATTTTAGACCCAATACGTCTTGGACAATAATCTGGGTGGCGTAATGGTTTGGTCTCTGGACACCGACGACTTTCTGGGAATCTACGGTAAAAAATACACTCTATTAAGTGTGATTGATAACATAATCAATAATTCGAAATATATATATATATATATATATATATATATATATATATATATATATATATATATATATATATATATATATATATATATATATATATTATTGTAACTATTATTGTATGCAACTATTGTATATTATTGTAACGAACTCTATTAACTAAAATAAACTACTGTTAATTAAGTAACATGGCATTATATCATTTCTACAATCCCGTTCCCAACTTTACGCTTTTGTCTAAAGCAAAATGCTAAATATAACAACACCAGGTCTATATTTATATCAGTGAGTGAGATCGATTCGTCAACAGCTGATCCTTTTATCTGTTATCTTGGTAGATTAAATAGTTTATCTTGAGTGCGAGGTGAAATATTACGTACAGTCAACAATGTTATCAAGCCGAATTTTTTTTAGGATATTTGTAGATCCTAAAGATTTCTGAAAGGTAAGAAAAATTGGAATTGACGACACCTGCGACAAACGTTTTTCTGGAACAGGCAATTTGTTTCCAATAATTTTTCAACCGAAATTGTTTTTATTCTTTATTCCAAGGAAAAAAGTTATCTAACAAATTCAGTTTCAGGTTCCAGTTCTGACCTTAAAATGCCCGCCAAAATACAACCGTCAACTTTGAAAACAATCAGCAGCAGAACAATTGTTTTGATGTTAATTCACGCTTTGTTAGACGAAGATCATTTCAACACTATTAGAGATTATCTTGTTTTGGCTTCGTATAACATCTTAGAAATGTTACAGAAAGAAATAATGAATATTTTAAATCTAGACGCTAGTATCAGATTTAATTCCTTACAGGTTTTATTAAGACAAGATGTTAAACAGCTTGAAACAGGAATGTTTCCCAGGTTCTACTATGAACAAATTTTATGTAAGTAAATCAATTTTTCTCTATACAGTGTGTAAGGGAAAGTACGTAAATTTAACAATGGATTCTTAAAAATTCATGCATCGTTCTCGTTGCATTGGCTTCTTAAAGTATTATTTGAAAATAAAATGTAATATTTTTATAGCTATTTATTCTATACGCTTCAACATAAATTTAGTTTGTTTTGTTTCAAAAATAAATAGAAAACTTACACATTATTTACATTTATTTAATGTCAAAGTTGCAATTATTAGCCCTAATTTTTCACACCATAAGACATTTTAAACGATTCTTAACGTCTCTAAATGTCTCATTAATAAACACATGATTAATTGTTTTATTAAATTAACTGTTCATATCCCCCATCCCATTTGTGGTAAAAAAGCTTCGTAGATTGATAAAGTATTGAACTTAAGGGCTTGTACCCTTTGTATAACATAATGGTAGAATAATTGCTATTTTAGTATTCCATGTACAATCCAATGGGAGAGACGAACTTGTCGCGCCACACTTCGAGTACTTCTGGTAGAATTCTCTTGAACCAAATGTAGAATTTGTTCTTTAACCTCAGCACCAATTTTTCGCTCACGCCCACATTTTTGAAATTCTATAACCACACAACCCATATCCAGAAGTCTTTGAGAAACTTGGTCAAATGTCTACCTAGTTGAAAGCGGTCTTTCTGGTTAGCATTGCTCATGAACATGCCTAGCACCTTTGGAATTTTGAAGAGTTTATCCGTTAATAAGAAGCATATCGTAATATTCGCATATAGATTATATATTTTTTCGGGAACCCTTAGGTTCTGGTCCCTTGTTATAAGAAACTTTTTTCTTTAAAACAATGTGAAGAATCGTTGGTTAAATTAACGAAAGTACTTTCCCTTACGCCCTGTATATATAGGGCCTTTAAAAAAAAAGATATTTTCGAATTATATAATATAGTGAAAAAGTTATATTAAATATTATTCAAAGACTCGTCAAAGCACTGGGCTTGCCAATTATACTTTGAAAATAATATCACACATATTATAAAGATACTTACCTTTAACATACGAGGCCGTTCGAATAGTTCTCTGCCTGGCACAGACTGGGGGGGGGGGGGGGCAAACCAACATCTGATGCGTCTTCAGTGTGAGTTTGAACTCCCTACGCTGGGCGCGTTAGCTGCAAGGGTAAAGCGGTGACTTGTTGCAGCTACGCCGAAACCGCAGTTGGCGCGGTATCTGGTTTGATTCCGGTGCTCCGATGATTGTTTGTATTGTTGCCTACCAGTAAATGTTTGTGTTTGTAATTTAACGAAACTTTAAAATAGATAGCTTGAAAAAACTGTAAAAGAAATAGTCGATTCGACCTAGAATGGAATTCTAGGTTAGATGCTTGTGTAGTTTATAGAGTTAAAGCTGGTATTAAGAAATATTGTAAAAATTATAGACAGACGCTCAATGGCCCAGCTGCCAAAGCATTTGGAATTAAATATAAATAAAAAAAGTAACTAAATGAACTCGTTAAAATCACTTGGCGGTCCGTAGTAATTATTTTGGGGAGTGTTGCGTGAATTCTTCAACTGCGTTCTGAAAATGAGTGACAACAATTTCGAGTAACGGTGCACTATCAATTTTATTGCTACGAACCTCCATACTAGAAACCACACCAAGCAATAAATATTTAAAACTATAATGTTTCACTTTAGACTATACTCGATAATCTCTCTTAAATTATCTTCAATTCACCTACAGATATTTTGTTTATAATATTCAGTACTTGTTACGGAACAAAGAGTAAAAACTGTTTCTTTATATTCGATATAAATTTATATATGGCAACTTCTCTGTTTCTAAAATATTATGACAAAAATGCAGCTGTTGAAGAATAATTATATTAACAGTAAAAAGTTTATATTTAAAGGCCTTATGCAGAGCCTTCATTTAATCCTGTAACCCTCGTGACTAATGATTTTGTTAAACTTAGGAACTTTCATGTCGTTATGTTGAATTATTTAAAGGTCATTTTTCAACAAAAATATTACTAAAATTTGCCCTGGATTGGTCAATTTCGATTGAATTAAATTAGTTAATTTTTAGTCTTTTTCAAAATTATAATGTGATGTAATAAAACAGCATGTAAGATTTTTACTAATTACTATGCTTCCTGAACAACAAAAAATATTTTAAAAGTATCTATTAGACGTATTTAATTATAAAAAAAAATCGTTGTTTGCATTTCACAAACAATATTTTCCATAAAAAATCTACGATTTGCGCTTCTCATCTTCTTTTTTCCTTCTATGGCATCTGCTCCAACGAAGTTATTTTATTTTTTTTTTACTTTAGGTTCAAATACTTTGGTACTGGTCAAATGGTATGTTTATCTACGTTATTAGTGCTAAACTACGTATATAATTGAAAGAAAAAAGATTACACTGACAAACACTGTTTTTGTCACAAAAATTTTGTAATGATATTTGATTATACTACTTTGATTATTGGATTAATCTACTCTCATTACAAAAACAATGCTATTTTTTTTAGTCACCGTCAGTTTTTTTGTGGCAGCAACATATTCAATTTCATATACGTCATATACGTATTTATGTTTCAATAACGTCATTTCTGAGGTTAGATAGCTATCATAGTCAACAAATTTAAATTTATTTATATTCTTTAGGGCTGCAAGTATGCCACTAAAAGAATTCAAATCACCCAGATTTTTTGTTATGTGTGTGGAGAATTAACCTCTTAGCGTCTAAATTTCATACCATTAGTAACCAAACACTATTGATTACTAATGGTGTTATTGGGGTTACTTTGGTTTTCCTGTGCGCATCAAGATAAACCCTGGGTGCCACATATCTGCTGCGAAACATGTGTGAGACTTCTGCTGGTTTAGGCTAAGGGATCTAGATATATGCCCTTTGCTGCGCCAAAGATTTGGACGGAATCAACAGATCACGTAAGTAATTGTTATAACTTACATATTTTACTGCTATAAAGGGTATCCCAACTAAGTCGAAACACACCATAAAATACCCAGACATGTCATCTATAAAAAGACTAAACCCACATAGTGCCGAATTGCCTGTACCAACACCTCCAAATCCATTAGAAACTCAAGAAGCTGGCTCTAGTCAAGACGATAATTTAGAGACAGAGTGTGACCCAGCTTACTGACAAAAGGTGGCCTAAATGATTTAATATTGTCGTAAAAAACTTTTTGGATAACCACTGGGTAAAAAATTATAAACATTTAATTAATAAACTTTTGATCCCATACAATGTTTTGGGGTACAATATATCCTTGAAGATACATATCCTGGACTCACATTTCAATTTTTTTCATGAAAACCGTGAAAATCTGGGTGCTAAGAGTGACGAACACGGAGAGAAATTCCACCATTATGATCCAAAAATCATAAATATTGTATATAAGTGGATAATCGTGTAAGTGTAAGTGTATTTTCGTATATTTTTTTATGTATATTTGAATGTCATAAAAAAAACCTGACGTGTTAATTCTTTTTATTGATATATTCTTGTTAGATTAATACCCATAAAGCTAAGGGTCTAAAATTGCATGTATATGGCATAAAAGAAATTCTTGCTAGGTGACCATAGTACAGTCTAAATTAGTCAGACGTTTTCGTATAGCAAAAAAGTTTGAATTTTGTAAACCAGTGTTTTTTATAAAAATTGAAAAAACCAATTAACATATGTCTAGCATATGTTTAAGAAAATTAGTGATTTCGTTTTAATCATTGGCCGTGCTGGTTGTCTACGTTCATAAGTTAAGTGGGTTTCGGGATTAAATGAAAGCTCCTTAATACATCAATTATTTCTATTTATTAGCTGTAATAATAAAAAGAGGAACCAGGCTTCAAAAATTAAATTTAAGAGGTGTTTGGGCTCGAGATTACCCACAGTTGTTATGCAGTATCGTCGATAACCTGAAGGAATTAAAGTCTTTGGAAATACCTCATATGGTGGATGATTCCGTTTTCAAATATTTAAACAATCTTAAATACTTAATGGTTTTAGATATTTCTGGAGAAGGAGGATATACTCGTGATAGTATAAAGTAAGTTTTTTAGTGGAATGTTTTAGATTAATGAAACTGATATGAAGTATTAATACAAAGCATGAGTCAATATATAAATTATAACGCAGTTTATTGATTCATATTTAATACTTGCTTATTTTAACAGTTTCGTATATTTATAAATTTTTATTATTTCACTTCTCATACCAGTTAATTCTGAAATTGTTAAAATATACGAAACAAATAAAGTAATAAAACTGGGGGCATAGCGCTCAATCCGGCAACACTATTAGCTTCCCCTTTGAAAGGGAAACAAATCAACATCTGATGCGTCTTCGATGCAAGTTTGAACTCCCTAGAATCGCTTAGTGGTCCGTAGCAATTCTTTTTGAGAACCGGAGTTTTCTAGTATGTTCTGAAAATGAGTATCACAATTTCGAGCATTGGTGCGCTATCAAGTTTTATTTCAGACTTGAGCACACTGCAACGGAAACAACGTTTCGTCAAGGATCTGGACTTTCAGGTAGTCTAAGGCATTCTCAGAAGGCTGAGACTCGATTAAAGATGAACCTCTCAACGAACACTACTGTTTCTATTACAAGCTCGTTGAAATTTTGTAATAGTTTCCGTCGCACGTGTCAAGTCTGCAATAAACTTGCTCAAAGCAAGTGACTCTAGGAGATTCAAACTCCTACTGAGAGCGCACTAAATGTTGACGGGCCTCCAATTCAAACGAGAAGCCAACAGTACGCCTAGATCGAATGCTATGCCACCAGTACCATTATTTAATTACGTGTATCGTACAATATACTAGTAGCAATTAATATCAGCCAAGGCTGTACTTGCAGTTGTGATTTACTAATCAATGTTATGATAGAGTAAAACCACAGGCCACAGTAATAAATGGTTTAGAGAATTGTTTAAAGGTTGTACTTTACTATAGTATAATTAACATACTATTTACCACGTATTACCTTCGGAAGCTACTCTAAAAAATAATAGGCAAACCTAACAAACTACAGAGATCAATATTGAATAAATAGAAATATGTAGGATCCTTCACAAAAATTAAATGTTAATAAAGATGATTCTCATTGAACTGTGCATCAACTAACCAACAAAAATCTTGAGGTAACATTTGCCCACTGCTTCTTCTATCACAAAATTAGCATTCGTTTGTTCGATTCCTATTTTTATTAATGGAATGGTAGACATCTCAATAATGAAAAAATAAGTTGAGTCATAGTAATTAAGTATTAGAGGCAAAACGTCCGGATTTGTGGCTAAAAAATCATGACGATAACATACCACCGCACACCACAATTATTATTATTTAATTTTTCACTAAAATATCATACAAATACCGTTCCACAATCACACAATCACCGTGTGATTTTTGTCTGTTTACTCGATTGAAGAATCCACAAGAAATCATCAAGAGAGTTCTCTGGACGCTTTAAAGGAAATACCGAAAGTCGAGTATGAAAACTATTTCGCAGAGTGGAAAAAAATAACACTTTTAAGTAAGGGGAACTACTTTGGAAATGAAATAAATTTGAATACATAAATAAATAATGTCATCATACTAGTATATTAAACGAAGAGTCAGGCAATATACGTAAAAGAAGTATCCAGAAAAGTAAACCTTCAAACCTGAAAATTTCCAAAATACCAAACTTAAGTTTTGCTGGAAATTTTTCAGAAAAATCCGGGCCCCGACTATGCTAATGAATCTTAAACTATAGAAATATCTCAAATAATATCTGCCTCAAAACAAAGTTGCAAAATTCCAAAGCGATCCACTCACCATTAAATGAAATACAGAAACAAATGAGGAATCTTTATACCAAGTTTCAGAAGACTAATTATCCTAATACTAGAGGGCTAAACAGTGACTTTCTGAACGACTAAAACATGCACCCCAGGATATCCACAGTAACAGCGATTCAGACAGGAGACCAGTTAGAGGTCACAGGAGGGCCAGATAGAGGTCACATACGCCTCATTCCGATTCACACAAACAACTCTTCAAAAAATGCATTCAGTGGAAGATAACAAAATTGTAAAATATTTTTCGACAATGATAAAAACATATAGGTAAATAAATAATATTCAATGTATTTAATTTAATTTTCCAGTTAGTATATACTCTTTCCAAAAATAGATCGCTTCGCAATTTTAATACAGAGTCATTTAAATGTGAAACGATATTAGAAATATATGATATTAACATGAAATTTGTTTTCAGTCTTAAAAATCGCGTTTTATTGTGAAAATTCAAATGTCAAATAAAATCCATAATTAAATAATTAATGCATTAAAGTTGCATAATGAATAAAACTTATATAGAATAACAAAAATATTCACATAGTAAGCAAAATTCATCCATGCTCAGCGTAATAATTGCTCATTTCTTTAACAGCCTCCCAAACGTCAGCAAGTGTCTCCCGAGATTAGTTTTTGACGCTAAGCCATTATTAGTGGGCCTCGAACAGAACGTTCGGAAATCAGCTTAAGAAATGACCAAGGGTGCGACCAAATACAGGGTGTCCCAAAAAAATGTATACACACTTTATTTTCTTCCTAGTAACTGGCGCTGTTTAGCTTAATTTGCTAAAAAAAGCAGTGATCCCATGCATTCGGGAAGCTTTTGAGAGTGAAAACTTTTATATTCAACAAGATTGTGCACCTCCACATTATCATCATGACGTGAAGGTTTATCTTGACGAGACTTTACCAAACAGATGGATTGGACGAAGAGGTTGGGTTGAAAACCACGCACGTTCACCTGACCTTACGCCGCTCAACTTATTTTTAAGTCGATTAAGACTATGTTTATAAGATAAAACCGGCAACAGTCAACGAATTTAAGATAATATATAAGAAGGTATTCCAATCCTGCAAAGGACGATGAGAAATGTGTCAAGCGGCGGCGCCATCTCAAGCGTATCCAAGGGATTAATTTTAACTTTTTATGGCGCCGACTTAACAGTTTGGAGTTCAAATCCACACCATTATAATTTTTTGTTCAAAAATGATATTAAAATTATTCTGTTAATAATTACTAATGATTATTAAGTTGCAAGTTATTTTTTCAGTCTTTAGAGGTAAATAATTAGTAAAATAATAAAAATGTACGTCATACATCATACACATTTGTTTTTTAACTGAAAAAGCGTGCAAAACTCTAATTATATAATTTATTCAGAAAATATAGAAAATACAATAACATTAAAGAATCAATACGCTCATCAAAAAACAATAAAATGAATATATTCATGTCCGAGCGGTTTTAGTTGAAGTTCGCATGTATATACTTTAAGAGCTTTAAACGATATTCTTAGCTAAAAATATAACAGTACAACCAGATAATCAGAATATCGTCGTTTACAGCTCTCGAAGTGCATACATGTGAACTTCAACTAAAACGACTAACTAAAATTAAACCCTCTAGGAAATGAATATATTCAATTTATTGTATTTTTTTGACAAGTATATTGATTCTTTTTTATATTTTTTTATAAATTATATAATTTGAATTATAGCAGGTTTTTTCGATTAAAAAATAAATGTGTATGATGAATGACGTACATTTTTTTGTATTACTAATTATTTAACAGTAGAGACTGAAAATATCTGTATTTATACCCTATAATGCTTTCATAGATTATTATTATCGGGTAGCCTGGAAAGTTCGTAGGGATTTTTTAAGAGAAACTCATACGCAAATACTTTATGTAAATTTTTATTTATACAATTATGTAATTACCATTATTATTTACGCCTTTTTGCCAAAGTAGTGGTAAGTCGATAATACCTGTTTGCCAAAAATTAGCATCTTTATTGCCAACAACCTGTTGATAGTTACAAGTTTTCTTTCACCTCTTCTTCCATTTTAAAATATTTCTCATTTAAACAATTTTGGATAGTGCGGAATATCAATTTTTCTATTGGAACCTTCGGTGTGAAACACTAAACTCGAAGAGATTTACCACTAAATACCAAATCACTTTTCAAAACTTCTCGACGTACATTTCGCTAACCATGTTAGCATCATCAGATGATTTAATCTCCTAATGATGCAAACATGGTTAGCGAAAAATGCTTCAAGAAGTTTCAAAAAATGATTTGGCGTTTAGTGGTAAATCTCTTCGAGTTTTCGTGTGGAATATATTATAATATAAGAGTACGATATCCAGTGAGTAAGGTAGATGGAGTAAAACATCCCAATTGATGATCAACAATTTTTGCCGAGTCCTAATTAATTAGTGATCGTGCATTGTTATGATAGAAGCTTACGCCATACCCGTTTATTATTTCCGGCATTTTTTTCAATTAGTGCCTTCAGCCAATCTAAGTGTGAACAGTAGAGGTTGGAGTTAATGGTTTGGTTGTATGGAAAAAGCTCAAAATGTATGGCTTCCAGCTTCCAATCCCACCAAATACAAAGCATAATTTTCTTCAAATGAAAGCCGTCTTTCATCGTGCTCAAAACAGCTGACCCTGGCAAACACCATGATTTTATTACACCTCGTACACAAACCACTTTTTATCACT
This sequence comes from Cosmopolites sordidus, assembly GCA_031761425.1. Lineage (NCBI taxonomy): Eukaryota > Metazoa > Arthropoda > Insecta > Coleoptera > Curculionidae > Cosmopolites > Cosmopolites sordidus. The sequence goes on from JARFXV010000239.1 coordinate 79,960, forward strand.
AGTTACTATCCGCTTCAGAAATGGGGCCTCAAATTATATTTTTAGCAAAATAGTTCTCAAAGAGATTCGTGAACGGTGGTTTGGTACTTTAGCACCATGGTTTCCCTTTTTCTCCGTAAACGGCACAAATCTTGTTTGTATATTTGGATAGCGTTCTTGATCTTTTTGAAATAAAAAAACCATATTGCGGCGTAAATGCATGACCGATATTTCCAATATGAATTAATTTGACTAACTGAAGGCAAATCAAGATCAAGAATTACTAGTATGTAAATAAACATTACTAATCCTACACAGATTTTTGTTAACAGGCATTAAAAGACCAACTACTGGAAAATCCCAAGGAACTTTCCGGAGAAACCGATATTGTGAATTGATTAAAATTAAGACAGATTCGGAAAAATAGTTTCATTTTATAATCATTGCATACACCATTACGGATATGTAATGATAAAAAAATCAAAAAACTTCACAAATTCAAATAAAAAATCAGTAGGTTCATCAAAGTTATTATAAAAATACTCGAATGAAACTCAGCGATGCATCACCCGAATTAGATGACATACACAGTGTATCCATTAAGTATCAGTACTGTCCGGGAAAATGTGATTAAAACGAAATACCTGACATTTTTTATGAATTATTATTGGAAGTATTCTCCTCTCGATACATGTTACATCAATTCAATACTGATTCATATGCGTGCTCCATCTCATGTTGTGGAATAGCCTCCAAAGCAGGCGGCGAAGCTGTTTGGATGATCTGAATGTCTTCAAAAAAACCCCCTTCCAACTTTAGGAACAAGAAGAAGTCACAAGGGGCTAAATTTGGCGAAAACGGTGGGTAGTTGATCACACAGACTTGGTTTGGGGCCAAAAATTGACGCACAGTTAACAATATGTGACTAGGCGCATTATCGTGCAACAAACTACAGCTGTCTGGATCGCGATATTCTGGCTGAATGCGAAAATTATGTAAATCAATCGTTTCAGGACTTCTAAGTAATACTGTCCAATGACAGTTTGATCAGTTGGAATGAACTCTTTGTGGATGATGCCTTTGCTATCAAAGAAAACAATGAACATTGTCCTAATTTTTGAAGGAGTTTTTCGAGTTTTTTGGCCTGTGGTGAGCTTTTCGGCTTACATTCCGCGCTTTGGCGCTTAGTTTTTGAATCGTATTGAAAGCACGATGTTTCATCCCCCATAAAAATTGATTTCAGGGAGTTTTAATCATTTCTGGCGGCTGCGACGACCTCTCTGGAATGATTGACATGAAGTGATTTCAGTTCCTGCGTCAACGTGTATGGAACAAACTTTTCACACAACTTTGTTTTACGCAAATCACTGTGAAGAATGAGTCAAATCGTTTTTTGCCGATATTCAAAGACTCTTCCATCATTTTTCATGAAGCATTGCGGTTATTTGCCACAAATCCGCAGACTTTTTCGAACATTTCGGGAGTGCGATCTGAAATTGATCTCCCATCATGTTTGTCATCCTTTAGGGACACCAAAAATCTGCCATCCAAAAACCGTTTATGCCACAAAATAACATTTGTTCTGCTTAAACAATCATCGCCGTACACTTGCTGCATCAACCGGAATGTTTCCGACGCAGTTTGACCTAGTTTTGCGTTAAATTTAATAACAGCTCTTTGTTCCATGATTTTATTTGTACATCAAACTTTTTTGACTTGTAAAAAAGACGTCATAAAATCAACAAATGTCAACCGGTCGTTGTAAAGTAGGTTTTATTAGGTCCAGGAATGTTCAAGCTTTGAAACGATGCTACTCGTCAATAGATGGCCTAACTAATTGCTGAGATATATCTTAAGTACTGATACTTAATGGACACACTGTGTATGTCCTCTTGAGACAAAGTACAAAGTGTGTAAATGAAGTAATGAGACTAGCAGCGTTCGATCTGGTTAGTAGCGTTCGATCTGGCAACATTCTTGACTTCCTCTTTGGAGGAGAGACAGACAAACATCTGATGCGGCTTCACTAGGAGTTTGAACTCCCCATATTGACTTAGTAGTCGGAATATTTTTTTTGTGAATCAGATTTTTCTAGTAGTAAACTTCTAGTTTTAAAACTTGAAAGCAGTACACAGGAATGTTTTCATGTTCTTTTGTAAAGAATCCTGGTTTTCAGAAGGTTTAAGGCATTCTCGAAAGGCGGAGACTCGATTGTAAAGTGAAAAAGTGATTGTAAAGTCTTTAAGATGAATCTCGAAGGGAAAAGTCTTCAACAGCAAGAAGTGATGAAAATGTCTATAGAATCTCTGATCTTGTACGTTCTGGTTATTGGTTGACGGTCCGAATAATCAATAATAAGGTTTGTTGAAGTTAAATTTGACTCACACAACCATTCGTCAGATTTTGAATGAGTGATGAGTCATGTATTTTGAAATACGACCGGAACAAAATCACCAGAGTTAGAAAAGCAAATCAAAGATCAAAAGTATGTTAATTTATTGTTTTGATAACCATTGAAAAGGCACTAACCGAGCAGCTGATGGCGATTCGATTATCTAAGTTCCAGCACTGCTGTGAAGAGTGGACAAACCGTCTTCAGCTTCCCAAGACTTTGGAGGAGACAATGTAAAATTATAATTTCAATTGAATAAAAAAATTATAAAAAATCAGTCTTGTTACTTTATTTACACACCTTGTAGTTAGAAGCGCCACTTACCTCATTTCTAGAACAAACTAACTCTTGAAACTAACTCTACATTATTTTACAAACCTATAATAATTGATAATATTTTCCTACTACCGTTAACGAAACGTAGTTCTAAATACTAGTAATCTGAAATATTCAAAATATTTTTTCAATTGATTTAGCATCATATTTTAAATAAAAAAATAATACTTATTTTTTTAACAGATACGTATATTTTAGGACATTAAAGAATGATGCTATAAGGGTTTTGGATATAGGCTGTTACGGGAAAAAGGATCTGTGCTTCGATTCAGAAAGCAATTTCGAACTGGTGGCAGACATAATCGAAAACCTCCCAAATTTGTCCATTTTGAAAACCTACTCGTTCGCTGGACATGCCCTCTACATTATTCATCAAAGAAATCCACAGTTTATATCTAAATTAACTTATATTTATGACATGGGAACCACACAGGAAATATTGGATGCAATTATTGCCACTTGCCCACTACTGGATCACGCGCATTTTAGCGTTCCTTCAGAAGGTGTAGTCGAACAGTTTTATCGTCTAAAGAAATTGAATTCTTTGAAATTAACACAAGGTAAAAGTTTATTTTGTTTTGTAATACATGAGGAAAAATAAAAAAAATGTTATCGAAGATAAGTTAATATAATCAAGATTGTTCTCAATTCAAAATTACAAGACTGGTGACGAATAGAAAGCACACTTTTTGAAGCTTAATTCTAATGAAAATGAGATGAATCAATAATTACATTCAAACAGTTTAGATTATCACGTAAGATGGATAATAATTTCTCTTTTTTTCTGAAAAAAAATACATTTAATTAGGGAGAAAGGTAAAAAATGGTTTATTGAAAGTACGCGCCATCGCTAGCTGCATATTTGTCCCATCTCCCCGGCAATTTGTAGATTACGTTCTATACGTAATATACGTAATTACGTAATATACGTTCTTTTTACGCCACTCTATATATATAACTTTAAAACTTTTAAAATTTTATATTTACTTATCCATTATTCATTTTGATACATATATTTGAATTAAAAATATAATTTATGCCTGCAGGAAATAAGACAGAATTCGTTTCATATCTGCAAAAATCTGATAACAGATTGGAGGTGTTACAGTTCAATCATAATAAAAATGATGCCTTAGATATTGGAGATTTATGTCGACATGCAGAAAATATGAAAAATCTGGAATGTTTCCAGTTAAGTTTAAAGTTTCCTAACTCAGAAATGTTGACATTTAAAAGATTAAAAAAAGTACAAATATTATACTGTGATATTAGCGATAAAGATGTTATTTCATTAATAATTAATACACCACAAGCAAAAATAATCACAATTGGATCAGCTGTGGGTCTGACTGACAACGATATAATCACGTAAGAAATCGTCATTAACAAGGTTAATCAGAACAAACATCTATTTATTATCATTTTCTTCCAGGTTAGCGTCCGAGAATACTTTTCCAAAATTGGAAGAATTGATTTTTAGCTACGCTGCCAATTTAACAGTTATTGCCGTTGAAGCCTTATGTGCTGCTTGTTCCAACTTAAAGGTTTTGGGTACAGTTACCGAATGGGCTGTGACAGAAGAAGAATTTATCGAACTGAAATTATCGTTTCAAATAACAAATACTGATCTTACTTTACTACCTGTCTTTTAATAAAGTCACATAATGTATAAATGAGTAAATGATAAATGAGAAATATTATAAAAAAATTAATATTAAAGAACAATTTAATGAGTAAAAAGAGTTTTAGTGCCTTGACGATCCCAGAAATCTTATTACAGACGATTCAGATAATTGATCAGGCTATACAATCAGGCTATATATCAGGCTTTTTTTGATATTCGTGAACGCAACAAAAAGTGACTACCAGGGGAACGAAATATTAATTTGATATTTTTGTGCAAAATGTTGAAAAATCTTCAAAACTTTTGAACGGCTTTATTGTTATGAAATTCGCTTATGAATTTAGGTAAACACATTATTATATATCAACCAACATTGACAGATTCTTGATTCTCCTTAGCCACATTAGCTATATGACCCGAAAACCCAAAAAAAAACTATGCATGATACATTTGGCTCACTTTTAGTAGCAGTAACAGTAGACTATTGTCTTATTTTAGGCTGCATCATGCCTATGCCTCAAAGCGATTTTAATTAACGAGTTTTTGGCAAGTAAAATCAACACTATCGCTCCACAGTCCCTTTAGTCACCAAACTTAAAACCTTGTGAGTTTTTGGCTTTTCTCAAGATTGAAAATTCACCTCAAAGAACACCATTATGGGACATTGGAGAACATTGAAAAGGCCGTAACCGACCAGCTAAAGGCGATTCCAGTATCTGAGTTCCACTACTGCTATGAAAAACGTTTAAACCATGTTCAGGGCTGTGTGACTTCCCAAAGCAACTATTTTGAAGGAAACAATGCAAAATTGTAATTTCATTTGAATAAAAAATCATTCTCATTCTCACTCTTCGTTTTTTGCAAAATTTTTATTTCATATTGAATTTAACAGTTCGTACATACACAATATGTCTGAAAAATAATGAAACTTTTTAAATTAAAAAAAAAAACGGTACCTTTGAAGTGAGGTTCTGAGATTTGTTCATATTGGACATATTTATACTTCTAAAGGATATAAACGTGTACACATATTTTTTTTTTTATTTGTGGTTTAGTTATTAAGATATGGGATTCTATGGAATTCACATGATTGACGAAAGGGTTTCTTTATAATTTTATTTTCATATTGAAGTAAATTATAATAAAATAATAAATAACAACAACAAACGCCTCTAACGATACTTCCCGTGATTTACCAGGGCCCATACGTAAATAATAATAATAATAAAATAATAAATATAGCTTTTTGTATAGAAAATTTTCTGTTCTTTTTGATTCAGATTCCAAATTTCAAATCAATCAGATTCCATTTTCAAATTAGATTCCAAATTTGAATTTTTTTCTCTAGTGTTAAACTGGAAGTAAATATTTCAAATATATTTTTTAATAACTTCGACCATTTTAATTTAAATTTTTTTACTGCAAAATAAAGCTTAATATTTATAAATTTTACCATAAAAATTGGATCTTAATTAGTTTAGGAGATAAATAAATTAGAGTACGTACATGTCGCTCTGAGCGTGATACCTGTCGCTTGTTAAAGTCGGTTGTTGATGGTGATTAAAACTTTAATTTAAAACGTTGGTTATACTTCAATAATATTGATTATGTATTATTGTCTTACCTATTTGTGCCGTTATAAGGTCATTTAATACCTAACTTTAAAATAAAATGTATTATTTTGAACAAAAATATATGTAGGAAGCAATATCAAAATAAAACATTATTTTACGTGATTTTTTCTCATATTGTGACGACGAAATACGAATAATAACGCCATCTCTTAGTTGCGAAAAGAATCACTTCATTAAAATGAATCAATGTTATATTCCAAGCCGAATGCACTTTTCTGAAGTCGATTCTAACTGGTAATGAGACTTGGTGCTTCAAGTGCGATCCACAAACAAAGCGCCAAAGTGCTACGTGAAACTTCTCAGACAGTCCAAAATCGAAAAAACTTCACGAGAGAAAAAAGTTACGAGAGAAGACAATATTGATTTGTTTTTACGACTTTAAAGGTATTATACTTCGGAAATTCGTTCCAAAGGGTCAAAATATCGCTGGTGAATGTTATCTGATTATTATGGAGCGTTTGTAGAAGAGAATCGTTCGAGTGAGGGCTGAATAGCGAGCGCCGGAGAGTTGGTTTTTGTTGCACTGTTCGTGAATTTTTGGCGAAAAGACAAGTAAATGTGCTTCAACATCCTCCGTATTGGCCTGATTTATCTCCGTGTAACTATTTCATATTCCTGAAAATCAAACTGGCCACGAAAGAAGCGTTTTATGATAGTATTACGCAAGTCCAAGAAGCGGTGACGAGGGTCATTGAGGCGATTCCGAAAAGCAACAAAAAAAAATCTATGCCTGTAACTAATTCTTTTTTTTTATGTTTAAAAAGTTCCGTTATTTTTACGACATACTGTATATATCCATATTATATTGAAGATCCTCTGCAATTTATTCTAATATGATTATGTTTTCTGTATATTTACAGCTTTATAGCTACGCACACTATAGCAATATCACCGAATTTCATAAATTGATTTCATGTAAGGTTATATCAAAGGAAGAAAGTATACTCATGAGCCAAAGATAATTAACCGTTGAGAGAATGTCATATTGGAAAGTATTCAAACAATCTCCCCTAAAGTTTTGTTAATTTATGAAAAATAATATCAAAAGATATCTCTTTATTCTCTCTTAAACTCATTTTTCATGTAAGCAAAAGGATAAATATAAAAGAAACTATATTAATTATTTCATTAATGCTGGCTATTGATACACCTGCATAGATACTGTAACGTCAGCTAAATTTACTGGAAACTTCAGGTATAATTTATTTACTTCCTGGTAACTGAAACGCAAATGTAATTTGTGTCTCATTTACTACTGCAACAAGATAATAACCATTTAATAGATTATAGTATCATACGGCACAATATTAATCAATTTGGCCATATAGATGTTAACTTCACATTAATGGCCTAAACGTTCTCATTCTCAAACATATATAACTGTTCCGTTCGATATTAAGTACTAGAAAATATTTGCACAGTTTTTTGTTTGTTTTAACAAGTGAATTCATTTTTTTTAAATATTAATTGAATATACCAGGTGCGTAAATAAACTAATAATGCAGTTGGCGTAGCGATCGATTTGGCAACACTGCTGGCTTGGCCTGTGGATGAGAGCCCAGCCAACATGTGATGCAACTTCAGTATGTGTTTTTCTCTCGCTACTCGCTAGAATCATTTTTGGTCTATAGCAGCTCTGGTCAGTAGATCTCTTCTCGTGAACCAGATTTTTCTAGTACGTTCTACAACAAATCAGCCTGTTGTTGATTGCTTATTCTAGGTTTTTTGCCAGGGTAAGTTTGTAATGAGCTATTCCTTACTCTGGCGCTTCGTTTACGTTTCGTCTTCAGGAAACCAAGAATTGTAACCAATAATACACCTTCCATAAGATGAGGATCATTTTTAATTCGCCACAAAAGTCAAGATATCTTTCCCTCGTCTTATCCTTTTGACCCTGCGAAAGATTCTTCTGAAGCATCTTCGCATAGATTTTCTTCATTCCCAGTTTATTGATCAAAACCTGATAAACAGTTGTATAAGTCAAATTCAACTCTTCCTCAATCATTCTGACCGTCAACCGACAATCAGAACTAACAAGATCCAGGATTCTATGAATATTTGCAAAATTGTGTCAAAATTTTGCAAAAATTTTCAGTGCTCTATACCGAAGTCTGAAACAAACTTGATAACTTACCGTTGCTCAAAATTGTTGTCGCTCATTTTCAGGATGCACTAAAAAAATCAGTTTCAGGAAAAAATTCTTGCGGACCACCAAGTGACTCTAGGGACTTCAAACTTCATGTGAAGATGCATCAGATGTTGGTTTGCCTCCTTTCCAAACGTGAAATTAACAGTGTTGCCAAATCGAATTCGATGGCTACGCCACCAGTCTCATTACTTCATTACTCATTACTCATTAATACTGATATCTTTTTTCTTCTTCTTTTATCTATCAATTTATAGATCACTTTCCGAAGTTCTTTAAAACTAGGAAAGCACATGTCGAGAAGAGCTTGTTGCAATCAATGATTGTATCGATATTGCGCACTGATAGCGCCTTGTTGTTTCAACTCATTATTTAATTTAAACAATGATTATTTGTAACGATTCACAGTAACTGTTTAATTCTGTTACCATAGCTCATACTAATACACGTCTTCTTCATTCCACCAAATAGAAAACAATACTTTATTTCGCCAGGAAATTGCCGCTTCACGAATCATACATTTTTTGCGGAAAACCCCCTTTCTAAAATATGAATAAAAAATGAGGCAATAATTATACTAATAATATTAATAACTAGAAATTGAACGTCCTTGAGCTATATGGAGAAGCTAGAGAAAATCTAAACTCCTTGATAAAACAGCCAAAATATGATAAATGTTCCACAATGAACGTTCAAAAGAGAACACCACAAGATCAACATCCAGTACTCCGTAACATATAACTGGCATCAGAAGAATCCTATAAATATTGAGGCATGCACCAAAACAAGAAATGTATTGGTAGCCATTTAAAGAAGTCTTTCTTTAAATGGCTCGCCCTTCTAAACAGAAAAGACCACAGAGCTTTTAATTTGGGCGATCCATAGCTTGACAGTGTTCTTTCTGACATATTCCTTTGGTATTGTTAAATGGTAATAAGCGAACTGAAGTGGAGAGGGCGAGCGTTAAAAAATTCGGATATCTACTTCCAAACTCGTCTACAAAAAAACTGTATAATCCAAAAAAGTTGGGAGAGAGGAAACTTGTCAATTTAAAAAATATATGTATCAATCAGAAGAATAGAATGAGGGGAAGTTTCATTCGCACAACCAGCATGCTAATGATATTACTTGCTAGGGAGGGTATTTAACCTAAGTAAGCAGAACCGTATAAATAGCAACATAATAAGCAAGGATTGCGTTCGAGCATGGAACCAAAGGCGCTACATGGAAAGTATTCTAGGTTACTCAAAGTTCGATAAACCATTGTCTATAAAATGTCTGACCGATGAACTGTTAAAAGCAAATTCGGAAGACTTTGTAAACATCTACTCAAGATATGGTGGTAAGAACCAAGAAATGTAAATAACATATAGGAAATGCAGTACTGTGGGGGAAGCAATTGCACAGCAAGGTTGCAAGGTTATTGATGGATACCCAGTCCTAAATATTCCAAAACATTTGTCAGCTGAGAAAAATTATACATCAGCAAATCGTAAGTACTCGCCTTCTCCCGTACTTGAATTATCCAATACCATTTTTTACTAGGATAGGCCAATTACAACAGATCGAACACTTGATTATAAGAGGCCATATATTGTTCTAATGAACCATAGCGAGAACAGGACTTTAATAAATAGCATTACCACTCTCTCACATCAGAAAAAAGAAATGGAAAGTATGAAAATATTGCATATGACCTAAATAATCAGTGGAAACTGGGTAAGGTAGAAATGACCATGACCATATAGAACAGAGTACATATCCTTGCCTTCTTGAAATATTATAAGATCCTCTTTTGCTTTACAAGAAATACAATATGTAAAGAGTCTTTCAAATTGAGAAGTTTTTTAATTCTGGAAAAAATCACAGAATTTGCGTTGATTTTAGAAAACGTTTTATTAATAATTGAATCAGCATACTGTATGACATTTAAACAGGAAAGATAATACCTGCCAAATGACCACCTCTTGCAGCTCCGTCCACTCGTTTGTCAAAATTTTGGATGATATTTTGGCATAACCGTGTCTATCTCACCAATGACTCGAATAATTTCATCCTTTAGTTCAGGAATCAATTGTGGATTGGTCTTATAGACGCAGCTTTTTACGTAACTGCAAACAGCATAGTCCAACGGTGTCAAATCACATGATCTTAGTGGCCATTTATCAACACCATTTCTTGCATAAGTCGCCCAGGAAATGTTTCTCTCAATAAACAAATTGTTTCGTCAGCAGAGTGAGATGTAGCGCCATCCTATTGAAACCACATTTCCTGCAGATCAATATTATTCAATTCAACCCACAAAAATCCAGTTATTATCTCATGATATCGAACACCATTCTGAGTTACAGCTTTACCAGCATCATTCTGAAAGAAATGTGGCCCAGTTAAACCTCCTGACGATAATGCATACCAAACAGTGACTCGTTTAGGATTTAAAGGTTTCTCATGAATCAGTCGTGAATTTTCCTTACCCCAAATGTAGAAATTTTCTTTATTAACATCCAATAACCACCAATTTTAAAATATGCTTCATCTAAAAAGATTATTTTTTGAGAATAATCGTCTGTTTGTTCTTTGATCCAATTGACAAATGCATGACGTTTTGAATGATACAATGGCTTTAGTTCCTGTGTTATTTGAACCATATATGTCTTCAGAGCTAAATCATTTCGTAGAATACGACATCTCGTGGATTCACTGAGTCCACATTGTTGTGAACGTCGACTAATAGACATTTCTGGCTCTTCAGCAACTTTCACGTACCAAATCAATATTTCCTTGTGAACGACCACTACGAATATATATTGCTTTTCGTTTATCTTCCACCGAACCAGTTACTTAAAATTTTTGAACAATTTGTTTGATAGTGCTGTCAGATGGACGATTGTGCAAACCGTAAATATCACGTCATTTTCTAAAAACATTTTTCACTGAGCGCCTATTATCATAAATTAATTCAACAATTTTAACGCGTTGTTGTATTGTGTACGACTCAATTTTTATAAATATCATACATTACACTTCTGAAATGCGACTAGATCTAAGTAATTTCACAACGCCATCTGTGTTTTATTCAAGAATTATAAAAACCGCTCAATTTGAAAGACCTGTTATTTTGAACGAAAAATTGTTTTATCAAAAATTAAACAGTTCGAGATAAATTAAAGAAAAAAGATAATTCTAGGATATAACAAAATTATTTGCATTTTTAGGATACTTATTTACTCACTGTATAAAAAAATTACCATTTCTATGCATCTCAAATATAGCTTTCAGTTCCTCTGAAAGTTTTTTAGTTCTTGTTTTAAGATCTATAACCACAGCTAGTATTAAAACGTTTTTATTTTCCTTCCACAAAATGTTCAGCCTATCCTCCTAATAACAAAATAAAAGATCTAAAACATACACAAATAATATTTGTTTGATATCAACTTGCGTATGTAACAAATTAGTCTGAAAATATTATACAGATGTTTAGAATGCGTACCAAACATAACAGTTACAACAAAAAAAAACCCAATTTTACGCCAACCCACTCCTGCTTTATGAGGAAAGTTGGGGCGTGCCTCAGCATACATTTTAACTTGTCAGGTGCGCTCTAGTGGGCCATATTGCAAGAATTTTCCACCGTCCGACATATTAATTGGATATTTTTGTCCGGCAAAAGCCGATAACGTATTCCGAACATCTTCTCGTCGACCTATTTTCCCATCGCACCGGATAAAATGCACGGAAAGCAAGTGCATACTGCATGCTTCTTTATTGCAGTTTGTCCTGCTTTAGTTTTGAGTATTATTAGTACTAAAAGATGCAAAAGCATTCTTAAAGAAATTTATATAAAATAAAAATGACTCATCAATATTAATGTGCGATGACATATCAGTTAGAATTATGATATATTTGTTGCAAAATACTAAAATGTAGCAATAATACAAGTATTGTATTTTTTCCTTTGTTTATAAATAAAGGATTGTATTTTACTCCTCAGATCTTTAATCCAATTTCAACTTTTTGCTCCGACAAATAAACATTCCTTTCTCAGCAATAAAGTGATTTCACTAGAAAATATTTAGTCGACGATTTAAAAAAAACTTTAAAATTGGTAAAATAACTCGCGAGATTAGGGCAATTTTAAAACATTATTTAAAAAAAAAGCTTCTAAGCGACTGATACCATTCGGGAGATTTGTGAGGTAGAAGGGGATATTACCGTATCATTCCAAACCGCTCAGCTCTCATTCAAAAAGTTTCGACAAGGAGATATGGTCCTGAAGAAAGGAGAATATCACGTCGTTCACGATGCCGACGATTTGAGAGCCCTATGGCTGCAGATCCTAAAACAATCACTAGGAAACTTTCAGGGGAACTAGGAGTGTATTGTAGTGTACGGTATGATTTATGGTGTACTGTGTAATAATGGTGGCATTTTTTAAATAGTACATATCGCAAATTATTAGAACCCTAGTAAAAAACATTTATTATCATGTTTTTGTAGAATTTTATTGTGGTATATAAAAAGAACAAAATCATTTTGTTCTAAGTTCTCAAAGTTCTAGACTAACTTCATAAAAAACAAACCTGAAATTCATAGAAGGTATATTGCCAATCAACTATAAATATATTCAACTAAAACAGGTCATGGTAGTTCGAAATAAATCCAGTAGTTTAGACTAAGGTAAAACAGACAACTGGAAATCAAACGATTGATAGCATATCCACGTTTGCCGTAAAAAGACGAATGCGAAAAAACGACAGAAGAGAAAGTTCAATGAAACAGTCTAAGAATATGACGTGACTTTCGAGAAGTTACGGAAAAAATTGTAAAAGTGAAAAGAGATCATCATCTTGATTTAATGATGGTTTGGTGGGGAGTAACGTACAACGGCGTTACTCAACTACATTTCTGTAAAAAGAGGTCAAAACGCGTGCAACAAATTATCAAACTGATTTTTTGTAGTAAAATGTAGTAAAAACTACTAAATAACACATTATTTGCAATGAAAATCTTTCGACAAGATTTAGCACCAGCTCACGAGATGCACACAATATTGGTTGAAGCAAAATCTGCCTTGCCGAAAATTGGACCTCCGAAAATCCGGACCTCAATCCATTGGACTATCGGCTGTTTAATGTTTTAAATAAAAAGACGTGCTCTAGACTTCACCCCAATATCGAGGTCCTAAAAGGTGATTAGGTAAAAATAGCAGAAATATATATATATATATATATATATATATATATATATATATATATATATATATATATATATATATATATATATTGAAGTACAGCAGAATATATATATATATATATATATATATATATATATATATATATATATATATATATATATATATATATATATATATATTGAAGTACAGCAGAAATATATATATATATATATATATATATATATATATATATATATATATATATATATATATATATATATTGAAGTACATATATTGAAGAATACTTTCACAAAATTAAACAATGAGTTAACTAATTAATGTTACAACCTTCACCATTTAATCAAGACACCGTACATCAAATTTCAGATATTCATGTTTTAATTTTTTTTCACAGGGTAAGAAAAGTATGTATATATGTATGATTTTTTTCACCACTTTTTTGTAATGATGGAGAAAATTAATTGAAAATATTCAGATGACAACAATATACAAGAAATATAGAATATGCCTTTATTTTTTAAGAAATAGTGAACGAGGTCTTTAACAATTAATCTTTATAATCCTTATATCTGTAAATGTTCAGTATTTTTTGCCATTGATTGGGGAGAAACATTAATTGGAGAAATCATTTATAGTTGGTTGTTAATTTTTAATTGGCAATATTTTTATGTGATTATCTCCAATCCAATTCGAACATTGGAATCATTGCAATTACAAACTTAAACTAGCTTTTATAACATTATATATCACTGCGGTATCATTAACATTACTCAATATGTGTAGAAAGATGTTTTATCTTGCAATTCATAGTAAAATATTCTTATATAAATATATTTACGGCCCTTCACCATTTAGTCAATACATTTGTGAATTAGTTACAATCATATTTTACTATTAAACGTTTGTTTGCTTTAACTTTAAGTATCTGCTCAAATCAGTAGAGTGATCAAATCAGTGAGTAGTCAAATATAAAACAGCAGCAATAGAAGAGAAAAATTAAATGACAAATATCTTATGGTATATAGATGGAAGGATCCAAGGAAGTAATCATATTTTATTTCTAAACTGTTAAACCCAACTCTTACTTTTTTAACGTACAGCTTACTCATGGAACTATTTTTCTCATGTGAAACTTGCACTACGATGAAAAGACATCGGAGTAATTTAACAACTTCTAAATTTAATATGGACGTAAAATTTTATGACAGTCAAAATAATTTGAAATGATGCCAATAACTGTTGAAAGGTAATAATAAAAATGCTCAAGACGGAGAAAAATATAGGGACGACCGCAGAAACCATTGCGTTTAATGAGCTGATACGGTAGGACGGTGGATGCAGAGAGCGGTTTCGCCGCCAGCTCACGGTATGGTTGTTTATAATATATTTGCATGTTTATAATAAAATTCGACGAGGAATAGTTCCACTGTCATACCAATAACCAAGCTGAGTAAAGCCAGATACCTTCTATTTTAAGATATTCACTGGCTAACTGGTAGGTTTTCCCACATAAGTTTAAAGCATCTTTTTAACAAAGGATTGAAAGCTCGTGGAGGATACTAACAGGGCTTAAGCGTGAGCTGATGAGGCTAGTTCGAAGCTCATGGTAAGCTGTGAGTCCAGTTGCTAAATAATCCTTAATATAATAATAGCGTCCTTTTTTTAAATAGCATTATTAGATTAGAAAGATATACAGAATATAGAAAGAATAATTATCGCCACCAATTTAATATTATATCGAAAGGAAAAAATGTTTCGCATAAAGTATGAAAGTAGAACTTCGATAAGTGAAATAAGAACACGATAACCATGAGAAATTCTAATGAACATGATGAAATGTAAGTATAGCGTAATAAAGATGAGAAAGACATATTGAGGCAACTTGAAGATAACTTAATAAAATCTTCGCTTCTACTACAATCTACAATCTCTGCTGGAGAGATCGATAGAAGAGAGGACGATACCGAATAACAACATATATTATTTCGAAAATTCTATAATTACTTTGCTAAAATACAGTAGACACCTCATGATATAAACTATCGAATACAGGCAACACCAGAAACTTAAATGAGCAACTATCAGTACTTCGATAAATTTCTAACAAAGATGAAGATACTGTAAAGAATGGAGGAAGTCTACTGATAAAAGAAACTGTAAAACTGACACAAGCATGGACGACAAAGAATATACCAATCGCCTGGATAAAAGTAACTATACTACCCCTTTACGATAAATATAAAAGAATCCCTCGGTCTACACAAATTATATACAGGGTCGATATTATTATGGAAACGGTCAAATGTATCGAGAACGCTTTGAATTTCTTAATAAAATTTTGTACCTAAACATTAGGCAACGTTTCTACTTTTTGGGTATATTTTTTTTCTTGTCGCATTTTTGAAATCTAATGCTAACTTAATTTTTTTAATGAGAATAATTTGAATTTGACATTGTTGGAAAGAGTATTTTTTTTCTTAATTCAACGATGTAAATATTATATGATTTTTTTCAAAATAGATTTTAAAAAATAGCTAATAGTGTTTTGTCTGTTGTGCGATTAATATATTTTTTTATTTGATTGGCTATGAAACTATGGATGAGTATTTGCTTTCACTTGCCGACTGTTAACGTCAATTTGTGAATTTCAAATTTCTTTCAATTTTTATATGGATTAGTATGTATTTAACTGAAAAAGAAAGCATTGAAATACTAACAATAGTTGGATCTGGTGACAGAAAACGCATTTATGTTGAAGTTTGGCGAGTATTTGATGAAGTACATCCGAATAAAAACATCTATAAGTCAATAATTTCAAAAACAGTAAAAAAAAAACAGTATTTAATTATATGGACAGTATTAAAAGTCCTGCAATATTAGGATGACAAAAAACAAAAATCAATTACGAAAATTCGGTGATGTTTAAATTGATGTAGTAGACAATGGTAAGATTTCCATGCAGCAATTAGCTTTAAATCATAACATGTGTAGACGCTCAGTCTAAAAAATAATAAAAAAAGTGTTTTATCCTTACAAAATACAACTACTAAAAAGCTTCGGAGCATATTAAAAAAATTCATGACCCCGAATAAATTAGCAAAACTGGTTGGAATGAATTGAATAAATACGGTTACAGTCGAAGGGAAAACTAATGTTGTAGTGAGGAATTGCTTAAGACAAGGGGATATTCGGTATAAACATTGTCATTATTAAATTTATTTTGTCTCTTTGAAGGTAATCCCCTCTCACTGCAATACACTTATTCCAGCGTTTTTTTCCAGATATCGAAACAATTTTCATACTGGACTTCTGGTATTTCCTTCAAAGTGATCAGTGCATTCTCTTGAATTGCTTCAAAGGACTCAACCGGTGTCTACTAAATAGTTTTTTAATCGAGGTCACAAAGAAATTTCGCCCAGTGTTACATTTAGTGAATAGGGTACCTATATGATTTAATCTAATGGAGATTAAATCATCTCCTAATGATGCTAAGTTCAAAAAAAGTGATTTGGTATTTAGTTGTAAATCTCTTCAAGTTTAGTGTTTCACACCAAAAGTTCCAATAGAAGAATTTAATTTATTTATTAATTTTTAATGCATCATCAAAAGAAATTGTTTTTAGACAAAATTTACTGCACATTCATTGCTCGATAAATGTATCCATTTTTAAAAACTCACTCACAAATATTTTCAACAGTTGCAAAGAGGCAATAATTTCTAACCGAACAAGAAAAATTATATAAAATTTTTATCACATGCCAAGAACGGTTACAACGACTTAAAAACAAATGGTTGTATAGATACATAAAGTGTGCAAATTTTTAAAACAAAAGTCTTTACCTTACTCTCGCATCATAGTGCTATGTTAGAAAATATTGTTTGACTCAGTGAAATAAACAGACACAGTACAATTCTACATGATATTTAATGACTACCAGGTAGGTAAATATAAAACCCGAATTTTTGTATAGAAAATACACGTTTAGTGTATTAAAATGAGAAAAAATATTTTATTCAGAGTATTATTCATCGCCAGCTATACATTTTTTCCACTTGTCTGATAATTTGTGGATGCCACGCCAAAAAAACTGTAGCTCGTTTGAGGCAAACCAGTCATCGAGCCATTTTCGTACATTTTCGTAAGAAGTGAAGCGCTGCTCTGCAAGTGCGTGTCGCATAGATGCAAATAAGTAGTAATCGAACAGAACCAAGTCTGATGAGTAAGAAAGAAAGAAAGAAGAAGGGGAAACCCACCATAACCCTCTCCACCACCTATCCCTGAAGGGGATAGATGGTGCCCCTCTTTTTTAGTAACAAGTACCCAACGAGGTATATCTTCCTTCTTATTTGTTTCATTCAATGTTTATTTATTGCCAATCATATAAAAAATATAATATGTATAATGTATAATAATATAAAGGGTAGCTACTTAACTATTAATTAATTAATAGCCTTTCACATCTTGCTTTGCCAACTGAGCTAAACTCTACCGTGAAGCGGTGAGAGGCGGCCCCACAAAATGGACCGTAGTCCAGGAGGTACCTACAACCCTCCTGAAATGCTCCTAATTACTTGCCACCAATGATGAGTGCTCATCCTTGGAGCTATACGCAATGCCATAGCCTGTTATTTAACAATGGTACTTTGAACGCTGACAGACGTCAAAGCATAACATATCTATTACAAAACCAATACAAAAAAACTAAAATTATTGACCTGAACAAAAACAGTTCTTCACAAAATCGAACAGAATAATTACTCTAAAACAGCTGGGGTGTTCCCAGCCCATCCGGCCCAAAGCCCTCCAACAAGTGCAATCTATCCTCCCTCAACAGTTTGAGAAATAGTAATTCTGGGCTAACAGGCCAATCAGACACCACAAATCTTCCGATGACGGTTCTGTTCTCATCAAACTTGACGCAGTTGAAAATTCTATGTAGTGGATTATCTTCTTCGTTGCAGTCTACACATCTTGGGTCTTCCGTTTTGCCTATTCTTTGGTAACGTTTTTTGAATTGTCCATGACCCGGTAATACTATAATTGTTTTGCGACTGACCGTAAAATCAATTCCTTGCAAAGTATAGATGCTGGGAATAAACGAGAATGTCGTTCTACCGGTGGTTCCAGACTCCCACTCGGATTGCCATCTTTCGTTTGTTCTAGTTCTTAGAATGCTTCTGATATTCTTCCTGTTCATCCTTGGCTCTTCTGGAATGAACTTGCCGAATCTGTTGACCATCAGTCCTCTTCTATGAGCTTTAGCATCTAGATGTTCGAAAATGATGTCCTCTGTGGGCGGGATAATGGCCAACACGGAAGCAGCAGCTGTGGAGGTTGTTGTGTATGCCTCCACAATTGTGCGCGAAATGGTCCCCCTCAGAGACTCCAGTCTATTAATGTTCCTAGCCATGGTTAGCCTGTCCGAGAAAACTTCCGATCCATAAGTTAGGACCGGGATAACTGCACCGTAAAAAATCTTCCTTAGAGACTCAGCAGGCATCGAGTAAACTCTACTCAAGGATCTCTTTAGGGCCTGGAACAACGTTTTCTCTTTCTCACAAGCGAGTTTAATATGTGATGTGAATGACAACTTGTCATCCACCGTAATGCCTAGATATTTGGTCTGCTTGGATCTTTTGATATAATCCCCACCGATTTTCACCGTGGGATTCCTTGTTAACTTCCTACCGAACACCAGATACGTGGACTTATCGGATGCAATTTCAAGCTTGTTAGAAGCTGCCCAGTTATGGACAACCTCCAAGGCCTGATTCATGCTAACCTCCAAGGCTGGTCTACTGTTGCCCCCGACAATGATAGCCAGATCGTCCGCATATGCGATCATTTCAAAATCAAAAAGAGCATCGAACTCCAATAATAAACCGTCTACGATCAGGTTCCACACTGTCGGACCCAGTTTCGAGCCCTGAGGACATCCCCTTTGAAGGGTTTTTCGGACCGCATCAGGCACCGATATCGAGTCTGACATGTCTATCTGCAAAATAGGAAACCATCATCCCGAACAAGTACTTCGGAAGATTCTTGCTTTTTAAAGCGTGCAGCACGGCCGGCCATCAAACATTATTAAAAGCGCCCTTGATATCTAAAAAAATACCGGCTGTGGATCTCTACGTGCTGTCTCTTACTTTGTTGGTGAATTTTTGAAGAGCTTGATTAGTGCTTTTGCCCCTGATGAAACCGTATTGATTGGCATGATGAAAAGCCTGATCATCCGTGAAATGAAAAAGCTGTTCCCGGATAAAGAATTCAAAAAATTGACCTAATATCGGCAATAACGTTATCGGTCTTATGGACTTTAAATATTCTGCATTTTTTCCTGGTTTCGAAATCATCACGAGCAGGCCCTCCTTCCATCTTCTGGGGAAATACGAGAGGAGGAGGCAGTCACTGTAGATCCTGCAGAGCAGGTCCGTGTTTTAAGCACTATGCCCGGAATGCCGTCCGGTCCCTGCGATTTCTTGATATTTATATTCGACAAGCTTCCTTCAACCTCTTCTCTGGTAATATGTAAGATCCTTCCGTGATGTTCTTCAAAATCCTCCGCAGTCATTCTCCTGAGCGAATGCTCAGGAATATCTTCCATTATGTTATCCTCCAGTACGAACTCGTTAATGATGATCTCCGCTGTCTCATCAAAATCTATAGTTCTATCCTCTTCATTTAGCCCTGTTCTAATAGACTCTACGATTTTCCCAGTACCCTTTATTCGGCCAGAAGCCAACTTATATGGAATACTCCACGGATCCTCTCTTAATTGTTCTGACACAAACGTGTTCCACGATTCATTTTTAGCCCTTTTAATTAATTGGCGTAATCTCCTCGCCATATCCAAATATCTATTATTTTTTCCTATGCGTTCTTCCGCATTCGTTTCTCTCTGATAATCTCTCCTGAGTCTACAACATTCTCTTTTGACTGAATTAATATTTTCATTCCACCATATAGGCTTGGAATGGAAAACTCTTCTCTTAGGAACCGTCTCTTCAGTGATATCTCTGAGTAACTTTTCTAATTCCAAAACCCTTTTATCAATGTGTGAAATCATCGGTTCCTAGACCATTCAGTCTATTCTAGCCAAGCCCGCGATGGCCATGTCAAATGCTTTATCCACGTCAATTCTATCGTCAAAATGTTCCAATTCTTCAGTTTATCGAGGGTTCTGTGATTATCAATTGTAATATCTATGTTGCTGTCGCCCAACGTGCTGCTGTATGTTGTCAAAGTTTTGCTGATGTTATGCACGTGTAGATTTTCAGTAGTTAAAAATTCAGCAAGGGTCTCTCCTCTGTTGTTCGTATCTCGTGAATACCATGCGGGGTGATGTGCGTTGGAATCTATACAGTTGCGATTCTACAACGAAATCTCCTGCAGGCGACCAATAGGCACTACAGACTACTAACTTACTCCCGCGTAGAGAGATGTTTGCAACAGCATTAAATTCATCGGTGTCTTGAGAAATCTTTAACCCATGAAATGACGGGTTAACTATAACAATGCATGCCTTGAATTGAACGTTCTGATCAGCAATCAGACCAAGCCTTCCCAGACCAGGAACAGTGCGGAGACCATTTTTCACCCAAGTGAAGGGTTCTTGAAGTAATAATATATCCAAATTCCTTTCAACAGCAGTCGTCAAGCAGTCCAACGTCGCAGCATAGTTGTGGTGTAAGTTTTGCTGGCCGATCTTCACATGATTCTTCTTATTCATCGTTATTCCCAAAATCAATGTTCGCAACAAAGGCTTCCATTCTTCTCTTGAAAATTGTGTGCATTTCGTGTCTCTCGCACGATGTCTAACATCCGTCATCTTGGCCTGTACACAGAGTATACATTTATGTTCTTCAGTTTTATTTTTATTAGGGCAGCTACGTCTGTCGTGCTTCTGAGCACAGTAACCGCAGGCCGTTTCGGCGGTGCACCTAGTGGAGATGTGACCTAAACCTTGGCACTTGTAACAAATCGTCAGTTGCACCCGATCTTCGATCTTGCACGAATGCCATCCCAGATATATCAGACTTTTCTGGAGTAGCTTCTTCCTTGTTTCCGCACTAACTTCAATGACCCAATGGACATAATGTTTGTCCTTGGGACCAAATTTAAAGATTGGATTAATTTCCAGTTCTTCAGCCGACCATGCCGTGAAATTCTGCTCAATGATCTCTTCCTTTAAGCTTTCCTTCTGTATGTTCGAAGGAACGTTAAATAAAGTTAGTCTCGGTTTGTATTTACCAACTGAAGCGACATGAATATCTAGCTTTTTGATAACAGCCGAGTTAGCAATTTTGCTAACGTCCTTATTGGAGCAAGTTTCTATAATCACCTTATTATTTTTCGTGGCGTATATTTTCGTTGGCTTAAGGCCCAAAGTGCTGGGTGATATCTTCTGCATCACTATTTTTTTAAGTTCTTCGCCAGACATGTCTGAATCTTAGATGACTTAGGTACGGCAAGCGGCTTCTTTATGCCACTAACCTTGACAGCGTTGCTAGCGGTGATGTTTGCATACGATGGCGTCTCCATCCTGCAAGAGATTGCATTATCGATCTTCTTATTTTGTTCAGAGATTTTTTCATTCTGTGCAAGGAATATACTCTTAATTTCATCCAGACTGTCCGCACTCCTGTCACGGGTCGATATGATGATTTTGCTGACCTGTTGTTTGACTTCTTCTATTTTCGATCTGACGTGTTTCAAGTGCAGTTTCATTTTCTTTTTCTTATTTTTGTCCTCCACTTGATCTAAGCCAGCATCAACCTTACCGATGTGCTCGCCAATAAGGTCCCACAAGTCACTAAACTCATTGTTCATATTATCTATGGAGTCTCTAACTCTTTTCCAGGCATACTATCCTCTTCTTCGCTAGAATCCACTCCAGAAGCCGGATCTCTTTGCCTCTTTTGCCTCACATATTGAAATTCCATACTGTCTCGCTGAAACGCTCAGCGCCAGAAGGGCTGGCCCAGCCGGAGCCTCGGCAGAGCCTTCCTAGCCCGCCCTTTTGGAAAGGGTTCCGCAACCCTTTTCCTTACACCTCTTAGCCGTAGGCCGGAGCTTATGGCGTGTCACAGGTCAATAACACGACTAATTGCCGGCCAGTCGTTTCCACTAGGAGCCCACGAGGAGGGGGGTGTCGTCTTTAACCAATAAGTAAATCACAAATGAATTCACTTTAACGTCTCCCAGCAATAATCGCACCTCGGATAAACCTCATCGGTTACGATAATGCCACTGCGCAAAGCTGAAGTCTGATGAGAAAGCCCGATGTGAAAGTATTTCCCAACTAAACGCCTCAATCGTTTTCTTGACCAGTTTTGTTGTGTGTGATGGTGCATTATCAGGAAGTAAAATCACTTTGTGTTAATTGACCCTTTTTGATATTCTGGTAATTTTTCACGCAATGCTTAATTCAAACCGATCATTTGTTATCGGTAGCGATCAGTATTAACAGTTTCGCCAGGTTTTAGCACCTCATAATAGATCACACCCTTCTGGTCCCACCAAACACAGAGCATTGTCTTCCGTCCATAGCGATTTGGCCTCGCAGTCGATGTCGATGGTTCGCCTGGAGTTATACATTATCTTTTACGCTTAGGATTCTCAAAATATATCATTCATATCCAACCTCATCCTCATCCAACGATGCTTGCAATTCGCTGTCTTCAAACTTTTTGGTGATCTTCCACTTTCTTCGCTCCTCACGTCAAAATCGCCACTTTTGAATCTTTTTAACCACTCAAAACACTGTGATTTACCAAGAGCATGCTCACCGTAAGCTTTACGATTCTCATTACGATTCTGCAGCAGTTTTCTTTCAATGGTAACAGAAAACCAATGCTGTCAGCAAATCGTTGTTTCCAAGCACAAAATTCGTCATGTTTAACGCTATTACAAACTATGCTGTTGTATGAAACTTGTATTATTGTGAGTTTAGAATATTTGTCAGATGGTTTAAGAATTAAACAGAAACAGGTTTAAGAATTAAAATAGGCAGGAGCCGATATATGAACCTGAGGAACAAACATAAGCACAAGATTCGAACCCCTGGATGTACGAACAAGCATATAAAAGAATGAGCTTCAAAGAAACAGAAAATTATATGTATTTATTTCTGATAAACAACAGATGTGAGAAAAAAGCAGAAATAAATCTAAGGCTGGCGAAAGGGTATCCCTACACAGACTGGATCACTAGACAGAGTTTTAAAAGCTAGTGATCTATTATGGAAGGTAGAAATGAGGTTATATAAGAGACAGAGCCGCTGAATAAGATATTGCAGAATAAAAAAGCAATATGGGAGGGAAAACATATGTCGGGAAAAAGATTAATAAAAGTTGGGATATACATATAAACCGAGAAATTTATGAACTCTATAAGGAACCATCGATTGAGAAGGTGATAAAGTCGAGTAGACTTCAGTCGCTGGTATACCTTGAGCGTATCGGCTCGAACGATCGAATACAAGGGCGGTAAGAAGAATTGGAAACTATCAGAAGGGAGAGAGAAATAGATTGGGTGACAAGAGATGACTACGTGGTAGTCCGTACCAATTATTTTCTTGAACAGGATTCTTCTAGTACCTTCTGAAAATATCGTTATAATCCTGTGCAAATTTTTTCGCAACCCTTTTTTGCGCAGATTTTCTTCGTCCCAAGTCATTGGTTAAAATTTGATGAATAGTTGTGTGAGTCAAAGTCAACCCTTCCCAGAAGAAAAAAAATTGCTACCGTCCACCAAGTGACTATAAGGACTTCGAATTCGATTGACTCTAAGACGCATCAGAAGTACGCCACGCCTCCAGACTCATTATTTTAATTGCACACCTAACAGTAAGAAAACTTAAAAACAGATGACAGTATTTTAATAAACCGTAATTGTTTATTTTCAAAAATCAAACTATAATTTGAACAATATGATTTTATGAACAACCCTGGTATTTATTACTTCTCATAACCGAACATCTACTGTATATGTAAATATGTAAAGCTTTGTATCCTTAATTGTATAAATCTTTGTAGAGAAAGATGTTCTTTAACTATACCAGCAAAACATAAATAGAGACAAACAGATTTATTCGTCTCTTCGAGTGCCACCATAACGCCAATTACGACAATCTACCTCGCCAAGTACAGTTACCGTAGCCGGGACTCGTGCATAGTCACGTCAGGGCATCTTCGTGACCAATTCTTCGTCGGCAAAAAAAATCGAAAACCATCCTTCCATCGGGAAAAACCATCGAACGTGGAAACCAGTGACAATTAATCAGTTCGCAGCCAAAGATGAACACACCGGTCCTTCAGGAATCGGATATTTTACGTGTCCCACGGGACCGTCACACCGTTGTCTGGTCCACCAAGGGCAAAACGGCGCAAATGACCACACCAAATCAGGTTGACAAATGGGCCCCCAGGAGTCCTATAAAATTAATATTCGACCGGTCGACAGTAGCCTAATCGCTCTGATTGATGCAAGGCATCGGACGAAAACGACGGATGAAGGGAACTGGTTGGATCGTAAAAATGGAAGGGGGTCTGTTTGATGGCTTCGAAGAATAAAAGAGAGGTTATTTTAACCTTGTCCTGAACGAGGGCCAATATTTCAAGACGTCCATCGCGATGTTACTTGATTTTAATTTTTCCAGTATACTGAATATATTTAACTAATTTTAATTCAACTCTACCAATATCGCTATAAAAATATCGTATTTTTAATCAAAATGAAGCACAGTGTCTTCAAATGTCAACTATATTTTAATTTAAGCAAAGCAAAATTTACCAGGGCATAGCTTTTCGCATGTATATCTACAAAAGTCGATCAAAAAGTTATCGACCTGGCGAAGAAAACACATTAAAAACAGAAAAAGATTTTTGAGATTTTTTCAAGCATTTAGACAAACTACGTTTCAACTTTTTATTCGGGGCCGACATTAATTTTTTCGATTTTACATGAGATGGCGTAAGCATTGGTGCATTGGTTTTTGCG
Source organism: Cosmopolites sordidus (assembly GCA_031761425.1). Taxonomy (NCBI): domain Eukaryota; kingdom Metazoa; phylum Arthropoda; class Insecta; order Coleoptera; family Curculionidae; genus Cosmopolites; species Cosmopolites sordidus. The sequence continues at coordinate 105,266 of JARFXV010000239.1, forward strand.
CACAAGGTAGTATCTTAACTATTTAGTATATTAACTATTGCGTGTTAAGATATTGACTATAACCTATAAAATGTAGTATATAACAGTGAGTTCACGTGTAAATATCATATGTTTGTATTTCATTAAAAATGTTTAAATGTATACCAGATAAACAGCATTAGCGGGGGGGCTTTAATTTTATTCTTTCATCTGAAGAAAACTACTACTGAAAGTCATCGTTGACTTGTAGAAGAACATGCTCCTGCCGAAAGGACTTGTGAAAATTGGTTTAAACGTTTCAAAAGTGGAGATTTTGATGTGAAAGACATAAAACGTCCAGACCAACCAAAAAAAAAAATCTAAGATGCAGAATTGAAAGTATTACTCGATGAAGATCCATGTCAAACACTTTGTCAGAAGGATTGTCAAAAGCATTAAATGTTGATCCAAAAACTCTTGGAAAACGTGTACACACAGTTCATTCAGAAAGAAGGAAATTGGATATCGCATAAATTGATTGAAAGGCAACAAGAAGAACGTTTAACCACATGTCAAATGTTGCTTAAGTCAATTTTGTATCGAATTGTTACTGGTGATGGAAAATGGATTCATTACAACAATCCTAGAATGAAAGCCTAGAAGAATATCCTAGCGAAGAAAAGCAATTGAAGATAAGCCATCGACATCAACGCCGAAACAATATATTCATGGAAAGAAGTTTATGCTGTGTATCTGGTGGGATCAGGGTATTGTGTACTATGAACTACTGAAACCGAATGAAACTATCACTTTGCTAAACGTTATCGATAACAAATGATCAATTTGAATCGACCATTGCAAGAGAAACGTCCAAAATGGGCTGAAAAACACACGAACTTGATTTTGCTTCATGACAACGTTCGACATCATACTGCAAACATTGTGAAAGAAACGTTACAGTTGCTTGGTTGGGAATTTTTGCCTCGCCCGTCTTATTCACCAGACATTGCCCCTTCCGACTACCATTTGTTTCCATCGATGCAAAGCGCAGATTATTGGAACAGCTCTCATTACAACAATAAATTACGAAGAAGCAAAACAATTAGGTGGATTCGTGGATCGCTTCTAAAAATATCAAATTCTTCAAACGTTGAATCAATGTAGAGTCCAAAATATGGGAAGAGCTTATAGCTAGATGGCAAATACTTTAATTGAAATATAATTCACCGTTAGTTTTAAATAATATTGTTTTTAAGAAACAAAAAATCGAAAAATGTATTCCGGCACCTGGTATAATTGCGGCTTTTAGTAAAATGAGATTTGTCCAACGCTGCAAAATAAATGGTTGTCCCAGCTTTGATTTTATTATTTGATGTGAAGATCATAGAATTTTGAAACAATAACGTATCTGCACAGGCACATTATCTGAGTAAGAAAGCACTTTCTTTTGAGCCGGCCAGATATGAACATTTAAACGGAATTCTTCATATTCTTCCAAAAATGTAACATCCCGTCAGTGGATCGATCTCCCGAAGCCACTTGCCAATTTTTGATGTGCATTAGTTCTTCAGCATCTCTTCTTAGAATGTCCTGTCATCGTGTCTTTGGTCTGTATCTCTTTTTTCAGTTAGCCCCTATTCGCCCCTCCACGATTTTCCTTAGCATTCAGTTTTCTCAGTCTCACATTATCTGCAATATTCAGATCTTTTGCTCAAATTATACCTTATACCAAAGTTAAATTATACCAAGTTATACCTTATCCTCCAAATTCCATTGAAGGTTCCAGTGAGGGTTCAGGTCTCGCAGCCATAAGTTACTACTGGTCGAATGACTGTTTTATAGATTCTAAGTTCCATGTTCCTTTGAATAAGTTTAGATCTTTGGACATAATGCAGGAAAAAAGTAACTATGTTACTCTTTATAATGCTATTTCTGATATATCCTGTGATGCTGTTGTTTTCGTCAAGTTTACTTTCCAAATACGTAAATGCCTTCACAACTTCAATATTATTTCACCTTTATTTTCACCTTTATTTCACCTTTATTTCATCACATATCTCTCTTAATAATATTCAAGTTTATAGTAGTATAATATATTCAAGGTTATAGTCAAGTTTACTTTCCAGCTACGTAAATGCCTTCACAACTTCAATATTGTCATTACCGATTATACAGTTCGTCCTCTTCTTAGATTGGTTCTTTTTTTCCATCACTTTTGTTTTGTCTATATTTATTTCTAGACTGGCTATTTTGGCTTTCACCTTTATTTCATCACATATCTCTCTTAATAATATTTTCGATCATTTTAATACGTTTAGGTCATCTGCATATTCAACGATCTATCTATTTTTATTTTATTTATCCGTGTTCCATTTACGTCTACGTCTGTCTCGCTGATGACTTTGTTTAATTCAATGTTAAACAGAACTAGTGTCAATACATCCCTGTCGCAAACCTTGCCCGATCTCAAATTTTACCATGTTGTGTTGTTGAATTTTTACTACTGCCTTGGACTAAACTTGAAGAGATTTACCACTACATAAAATCACTTTTTTTGAACTGCTCGACGCACATTTCGCTAACCATGTTAGCATCATCAGGAGATCATTTAATCTCTAAGATTAAATCATCTCCTGATGATGCTAACATGGTTAGCGAAACCTGCGTCAAGCAGTTGAAAAAAGTTATTTGGTGTGTAGTGGTAAATCTCTTCAAGTTTAGTGTTTCACACCAAAGGTTGCAATAGAAGAATTGATCTACTGCCTTGGAATTAAGCATCGTCATCCGATTAAATTTAACAAGCTTAGCTGGTATTACCATATCCTCCATGGCTTCGTAAACTACTGCTCTTTGTACGTAGTCGTACAGCTGTATAGAATTTATAAACATCTGGAATAATTTTTTATTATAATTTGTCTTACTATGTTTGATAAAAATTTCTAAGTTGTGCAAAAGGATGATAGTTCTTACATTTCAGTGTATCTCATTTCTTATAAATCGGGCGTATTACCTACCTGCTGCCACTTCAGATATCTGCTCATTATTCCAAATGTTAATTTTTAATTGATGAATGGGTTTAACAAGAATAGCACCCTTGAATTGATGCAGAAGTCTCCACTCTACCATTGAACAGACTCATGGAAATGTATATCAAATAAATAAAATATTCGGAATTTTTCTCGATGTGAGTTAAGACCTTGATAAGATTTGGCATCAGAGGCTACTCTATAAGCTCAAAAAGATCCTACCATATGGCAGTTTATTCTCCTTAGATCATTCTGAAAAAAAAAGATATTTTAGCCTTAGGTATGAGTCAGCTATAATCAGCTATAAATGAATCAGCTATAAATACACCTCATAAGATTCGTATGTATCTAACCTGATATTCTTCATGCATCGTAGATGTTCGCTTAGGAGGAGGTTCATAAAGATCAAGTCCTAAAGGGGGTTGCAAAATCTTAAAAAATAAATATACATGAAAATTTGAGATTGTATCGTTGTGAATTGTCTTCATGAAATTTATAGAAAAATTGCCAAATAGCAGGTAAAAGTTATGGATTTCTAAAAGCATTATAAATTTATTTCAATGCTTTTTTATATTTACGAGATATATGAGGCGTCCAAAAAGTTCTCTGATTGACATAAAGATTATAAAAGTATGATCAAATGACTATGATATTTGTCAATTATGATTCGCTAGATGACGTTCGGCGAATTTTTAGATTGCTTGTTTGTGGCAATCGTGTAAAGCAAACCAGTTTTGACATTTTCTGAAAAGAAGGTAAAATTAAATTTGAATCATTATAAAACGTGTTGTTTTAACTGGTTTAATACTGATGGATATTCAAAAAGGGTTATATGCCAATTAATTTAGAGGCTAAAACAGCGAGCTTCTGAATTTAAACGTTGTCGAACAGCCACTGAAAACTGTAAATACTCGAAAAACCCAAAAAGCATCACATTCAACAAAATTGTCGCAAAGTTTGATGTACTCAGTGAGTGACCTGTATGTTAACTGTCAACCAACGATGCAAATAGGAAGGAAGAATACTTCTTAAGAAGGCTTAAACTTATTTTGTTTTTTGGAAGTTTTATTACAGGTAATGAAACATGGATTCACCATTACATGCCAGAAATGAGGTAGCAGTCAGGACAGTGGACGGAAGCATGTGAAAGAGCGTCAAAGAAACCGAACACGAGATTCTCGTGTCATGCTGTTCACAAACAATTTAGCAAAATACAGGACACTTCCCCACGACATTTTTTTTGTTTGACGTTTATTATGTAATTTGTTTGTTACAAATAATAAGTATATATGATCTAAGATATAAATGGCTTGAAAGATATACCCAGAAATTCAGACTAACAATTTTTAGTCCAATATATATATATATATATATATATATATATATATATATATATATATATATATATATATATTCCAATAAATACAACTCTATATGATACAATTACAATCGTAAGTTTATTGTTTTATTTTCAATATGATATAAATAATAAATCTGTTATATAAATTCCAATCTAAAAATGATAAGTCCAATGATTTTCTAAGTTTTACTCTTCTGACTTCTTCGCTGTTGTACAGGAGGCTTAAATCTAGTTGATTAGGGTGTTTTTCAAGTTGTTGTAGATAGAGCTTACTGTATTCCTTCATTTATCGTTTGCGGTAGGAATATCCATCAATAGTTCAAGCATCAATAATTGCACGCTATGTTTTTATCTGGAACCTATGGATATAAATCCAAAATAAAATTCGTAAGCCTTTCACACAAGCTGTTCTGCGAAAAAAACAGTGAACTTATGTTTTTGTGACCTAAAGGTGAGATTTCCGCAAACTACAAAAACTCTTGGCACTATTTACGCACTGCTTAGGCATTATATTTCAAATTAATCACAATCAACGTAAAATAAAAAATAAAAATTACATAAATCTCTTAAAACTTAATACTCAAGTCATAGAAAATACTACTCGTAGTATCGCAAGCCCGTAACCAAGTAATGGATGCAACCTGTATTAGATGTTAAAAAATTATATAGATTAAGAATTATATAGATAGAATTATATATAGATGATAAAAAAATTACTATGCTTATTAGTGAAATATTTTGGTAACTAAGAGGATTTTCTTATTTTTTTATCATTATATACTACTGTCATGATACGAGGTGTATAAATAAGGCAGGCCAACATCTGATGCATATTCAGAAGCAGTTTAAACTTCCCAGAGTTGGTGATCAGTAGCAATTATTTTCGTAAGCCGGATTTTTCTAGAGCGTTATGAAAATGAGTGACAGCAATTTCGAGCAAGGTGCACTATCAATTTTTATTTCATACTTGAGCACTGCGGAAAGAACTGAATTCGACTCAGACCACCAGTCATCAGATTTTGACCAATCAATTGGTGATAAAGAAAATATGCGTAAAAATGGTTCCGAAAAATGTTTTGCATGATCAAAAGATCAATAGGAGGAAAATATATCTCGTGACGAGACATTACTGGTGACGAGTGAAAAACCGCACCACGGTCAAAATTAAAAAAAGCAAATTAAAGGTCAGAATGAGCAAAACAAAGATCAGATATATACTGATTTTCCTTTTTTTGATAGATAGAGCAAATAAAGATAGATTCCATAAGGAATTTGTAGCTCAAGGCTAAATCGTAAATCAGCATTTTTTCCCAAAGGTTCTTAAAAGATTTTGAAAATGGGTCATTCGTGTGAGACCGAACATCAGGAACATCTGGATGCTGTATCCCGACTATACGCCTTGTCATATAACGATTTAAAAGAGTGACTTTTTGGCAGATAAAAACAACTCCAACTTTCCAAAAATTGAAAATGTTTCTCAAAGGCTACCATTTTGGGACATTGAAGAACATCATTGAACAGACTATAACGGATTAGCTGAAGACAATTCCAGTATTTGAGTTCCATCACTTCTATGCAGAGTACACAAAACGTCTCCAATGCTATTTGGCGTCCCAAGCTAACTACTTTAAATAAGACTACGTAGAGTTGTAATTTCAATTAAATAAAAAAAACAGTCTCATTACTTTATTTAGACACCTCGCATATCGAAATCATTCCAATAAAATATAGTTTTTATAATGTTAATCCTTTTGTTCCCCAGTATATTTAAAAACAATAATTCTACCTTAAAAAATAAAGTAATAAAACTAACAATAATAGAATTAATCATATCGAAAATAATCTCTTATTCACAATAACTTTACTTCCTGTTTATATTTACGACAAACCAAACCAAAAATGAACTAATTTTTTTTTTTTCAATTTATGGATAAAGATAGATCATATTTTTCTAACTTTTAAAAATCTAGTTCTTTTCTAATTTATTTAATAGAATAAATAATATAATATGCTAATATTAACTGACTTTTAAATATTTTGTTTACAATATAAACATAGCATTCTATTGGTGCTGATCTTCATACTGCATACCAGTGGCGGCTGGTGGATTTTTAAAGTGGGAGACCGTAGAAGAAAATAGTGCTGCTGAATATTTTTTTTTGCTTTCCCTTTTCTCCTTTTTACTTTTCGGTGCTATTGAAACCCTATACAAGAGGTGAACCAGAAAAATATTAAAATTTTGTATTGTTACTACTTACAAGGACATTTGAGGATGGGTTTTTGCTTGTTGCGCAGATAAAGAAATGAATAAGTAGGTACTTACCGTTTTCCGAAGAGTAAACCATTCAAACAGTTTATTGTAAATGTGCAAATCGAAAAAATAGAGAATATTCGAAAAGTTCGAAAAATACTTAAATTAGTCATTTTTAACTGTGTTAAATCAGACACCTTCATATTTGCAATTAAAAATTGATTATTTTTATTTAAAAAGAACTACTCAGTGTGTACATACGTAGCAAATCCCAAATCAAAACTTGTATTCTAGAGGCGACCAAAATACGCGACGCGAGACATATCAAATGCTATCTACCCGTCAAATCAGGTTTTAAAACTAATTACCGATACCTTCGGTCGCAGGGAATCTACGTCCAAATCGCATGTTTTAGAAAGCAGTTAAACCCCCGAATTCTGGCAACCAACAAAACATGTAACGCCAACGACGAGATAAATGGATGTGGTGTACGGTCGCTAGAGGTAAACGTTCGACCAACAATGTAAAAATTGTGGCGATAGGATGGAATTTTTATCTACATTATTTGGTATGATGGGTCGACAATAATATCTTAAAATGAGTTAAACGATATAAACTGAAAGAAAATAAACTATGTTTTGCTCTGAAAAATTGTTTACTGTGAAAAATTCTGGAGGGGCGGTGCCCCAACGCCCTCCTTCACGAGCCGCCACTGCTTCATACTAATGGTTCATACTTCAGTCATGAACAAATAAGACTGTACTAATTTTATATACGTTATCGTGTACTAAATGTGATAAAATATATATTTGTGTTGTGACACGGGAAAAGTTAATATGAGCCGCGCTAGAGACTGTACAACTTAAGAAAGTCTTTTAATATTGCAACTAAGAAGCCAAAACAAATATTATTCATTTAATACGATACGAGCAATCAAACGGTCACCATGTGTATTGCTAAAATTTAATAAATCATATGTGAGTAAAATAAAGTGAAGTAAAATAAAACAAACAATCGTATTGTATGTGAGGCTTTTACGGATCCATTGGCTACATCTGTCGTTATAAAAAAATGACCTAAATATTAGCACCAGAATCATAAGACAACGTTTACACAGAAAAATCAGTTCAGTAGAGTAGAGTTTTTAAGTAAACGGAATATAAAACACTTTTTAAAATGTGCAAAAAGAAACTATAGTGAAGATTTCCAAGGTAACCGAAAAAAAATCATTATTTTTAGTGATGAATTACAATTCATTTATTTGGTTCTGATGGCAAATTGTATGTGACGACGTATTAATTCCATCGACGTAAGACTTTGGGTACAGTGAAGCGTGGTAGTGGTAGCATCAATGTAACGAAGGGGTTTTTCATATAACGGAGTAGGTCTAATATTTTCGATAAAAGAAAATATGACAAAAGAAATTTACTTAGGAATCTTAGAGGCAATTATGATTTCTTACGCTGAAGAGATATGCATTTACCAATAAGAAAATGATCCCGAACATACGGCTCATGTCGTGAAGCAGTGGCCCGAGAGGAAACATATTGAAGTGCTAGAGTGGCCTTCACAGTTCCCGGATGTAAATCGGATCGAAAACCATTAGAGAGAGTTAAAACGACATCTTGCTGGTAAAAAAAAACTAGCCAACAAGAAAATAGGGAAACAAAAAAATGCAGCTTGGTTTTCAATACCTATAGAAGCTTAGTTTTCAATACCTATTCGATCTTATATTAACCTTCGATAATTATATAGACCAAACAGTGTTAGAGAATTACGCATACTAGACTTTTATGATTACGTTATGAAACAACGTAAAAATGAGTTTAAATAAAACATATTAATAAGACTCGATCACTCTTATTTTATTGGCTACCACTGTATCTCACGACAAGCATTAAAAGAAAATTTCCGAAAAAACAACTTCGATATAAAACAATCGTCAGTTCACTTACTTGCAGATGAAAAATCTGGAATTGCATCTTTAATCGAAAAAAGGCCATTGAACATGAACAAAACTAGTAAAAATTAATCGATCAATAGCCAAGGACAAACGCGATTGTCCTTCAGGAATTAGATATTTCACGTGTCCCACGGGATCGTCACCGTCGCAAGGTCCACCAGCTTCGGAGGGGATGGCACAAATGGCCACCAGATTAGCCTGACAAATAGGCTCCCCGGAGCCCGGTGAAATTATTCAACTGGTCGACAGTAGCCTAATCGCCCTGATTGATGCAAGGCATCGGACGAAGAAAGTGCGGATGATAGGACTAGTCGGAGGGTAGAGATGAGAAGGGGATTTGTTTGACGGCTACGAAGAACGAGGGGGTGGTTATTTTAACCCCATCCTGGGCGAGGGTCGATATTCGAAAGATGAGACGTCCCTCGCGAATTTGCCTCTTATTCGGTTTTGATAAACTTTTATTTTATTACTCGATAAACATCGACCAGTTGTTCTTGACTCAACAATATACTGTCTATATGCATCGAAAGCTAATTTTCTCTAATGGATTATTAATTTATATTTCACATAATTTAAAGGTAGGGCAAGTAGGAAAAATAACTTTCGTAAATTTATTCAACAATTCTGATCATTTGAAAGAAAAAATAAAGATCAAAACCTAAAGATTTTCGCAAAAAAAAATGCAACATTATTAAATAGCCTATTGAAAAGATATGATTAAAATTATCATTGTAAGCTAATATGAATTAAAACATACGGGTTGCTATTTATGTATCTGGAATAATAAATAAAAACAAATATTTATTATTAAAAATGGTTTTATTGTTTTACAAAATATTCTCCGCGATGATCTATACACTTCTGCATACGTTTGAACCCATTTTCATAGCACTTTTTCCATTCCGATTGAGGTAACATGTGAATAAAACGAAATCATTGGGTGACCAATCAGGACTGAACGGCGGATCCAATCAATCCAACTTATCATAGTGAAGAATGATCCAGCATCGCTGTTTATTTTTTCTTATTTCTTCAAAAACTTTTGGCAAACAAATGATTGTTTACTATTCAGAATTGACCGTTCTACGATTCTCAAGTGGCACTGTAGCCTCATGCCCATGTCCAAAAACAGGCGATTGGATTTGCTTCGAAGTGCTCCTTGCGTGAACAACTTTTGTTGGGTTTGGCTCATTTTGAAAGACTCATACAGTCCACTGCTATTTACTTTCGGGCTCATAGATCCAAAATTCGTCTCATGTGTAGATGTTATACACGGCTTTTGACGCACCTCGACTATATTTTTTGAGCATTTATTTGCACCAATCGAATTTCTTTCATAAAATCGCCTTTTTTAGCTATTGCCAAATTATACGGAATCCAACACTCACAAATCCTTTTATGATTTTGAGAAGTGATTTTATATGCTCTAATTTTTTTTGTCTTGTTTCCGACTCTGTTGGGCGATATGACCTTGAGATTAATGTATTTACGACTTACTGGATCTATGCTGTATGATGGTGTGATTCTGCATCCAGCTCAGATCCAAGCATAAATAAATACATTAATCTAAAGGCCCTGTCGCCTAACGGAGCCGGGAACAAGGCAAAAAGAACTAAAGCATGTAAAATTAGTCTTCAAACAAAATCGATATAAGGAAAACATCATCAAGAAAACAATAAATAACAAAGGAATACAGAAAATAGTGAACTCATTAAAGTAAAAGCCTTCCTGCCATACATCAAAGGAGTCAGCGATAAAGTGGCAAGAATTCTTAGAAAAAATGATATTCAAACCCTTTTCAAAACACAGAAAACGATATCAAAAAAAACTTTTTGCTTCTTTGAAGCTCATTTTGAAACCGAAGGAAGCAGTACTGATAATATCAAAATCCAAAGAGGAGTCCAACAGGGCTGCATCCTGTCACCTCTGTTTTTTAATGTGTTCGCGAAAAACATCATCAGATCCTCATTACAGAAAAGTGTTTATAGTCCTGAGATAAACGGTGTTGTAACTATTAATACACGCTCCGCAAACGACATTGTGGTCATCGGTGAAAGCTAAGAACAAGTAAAAAACTCTAAAAAAATGCCCACTGGGACAAATGAAAATATGGATTTATCCATAAAAACTTTAGGGTTTAATCGGAAAGGGTATCCAACAAACTGCGACATAGCTCTACGCGAAGTGGCTATTGGTAATGTTGACAATCACATATAGCTGGTACAGAAGTAATACACACTTTAGATCACTCAAGCAGAATAAGAGGCCAAATATAAATCGCAAAGTTTAATGTCAGGATTATTAGATAAGTATTGTGAAATATCCAGATCCATTAGATTGAGAACATTAAAGTGTTAGGTCTGATCTTTTTTGATGTATGGCTGTAAGACATGGACCATCAGAAAATATAATATATCTAAATTAAACATATTTGAAATGTGGATATACCGGAAAATGCTTCGCTTAAGCCGAACACGCAAAATTACTAACAACACAGTATAAAAAATTATGAACGCTCGTCTAAATATTATTAATTTGTTTAGTTGTTAACAAAAACCATGTATATAGGTAATATAATGACGTGTGAAGAATAACAACTACTCCAGATTATAACAGATATATCAAAGTTAAAAGACGTATTAGCAGAAAGAAAAAATATAAGAGTGGATAGAGAGACAGAAACAATGTAATGCATCAAACTTATAATAGAAACGAATGTGCTATAATGTTCTGTAATGTACTCTACATTAAATTATCCGTAACCAACAAGTTTATATATATATTTTTTTTGTTTATGATTATGATAACAATCAAAAATTATTTAGCATTCCCCCTGAAATACAATTGCATGAACAATGTCATAAAAATAATCCAAAATAAAATATTAACTATTTTATTTACAGTAAATATTAATTGAATAAAGTGAAAAGCATCACTTAAAGTTTATTTCACAAAATGTACAGGCTTTATAGTTATTCTAATGGAACAAGGCATATCTGGGTGAATGATTCAAGAAAGAAGAACAAAAACAAAACAACAAAAAAATATCCGGTGAAGCTAATAACCTGAGAAATAGTGGTAAGCCCGCTCCTCCCGGAAAAATCCATACGGATCCGTCATGAATGTATTTTAATAGATAGCGGATTAATCCAAGCGTACAGACGAGAGAATTCCTTTGCCCGTAATTTTTTGAGTCAACGGTGAAACATAGAGTATACCGGGCCGGATCCTAAAATGTTTTATTACAGTATGGTATAAGAATATTTTTATTATTCTAACAAGATTGTAGTGATTCTGTTTGTCAATTGTCCTGCTTAAGTTTAATATAGTTCGTATATGAAAAAGCCCTGTGTGTCGAAACAATTGTTATACATACAATTTTAAATATAGTGGAAATTTTAGATATTAATCTTTGTTTATTTATTTACAAGAAAATATCAGTAATTAAGCAAAGGGGAAAAGAAGAAAAATAAACATAAAATAAGCCAAAGTAATATACTTAAATATATAAAAAGAAAAGGAATAAATAAATAAAGAATTAAAATCTTAAATGTCCACTATATTTCAAATACGAACTATATTAAACTATTTAATATAGTTCCCATTTGAAAAGGGTACTGTGGGTCGAAACAATTCTTGTATATACAATTTTAAATTCTTGCATTTGAAAGGAAATAGCATCCATCTTGACTTTAATTTGCTTAGGCGTATTGCCTTTCAAATGCAAGAATTTAATGAGGACTCTATATTCGATTTTTTCCATATTTGTGGAAACACTAACATCGACTGCCATAAATTACTGTTAAACAACAACTAGCATCTAATAAGGTTGAAATTTTCATGGTAATCTTTCAACGCATGTGTAAATATATTACCAAAATATTTTTGACGAGTATCACCATTTTTATGTTGAAGCTGGATACTTTTCGGAGTACCCTCAGATATATATATATATATATATATATATATATATATATATATATATATATATATATATATATATATATATATATATATATATATAGAATAGCATCCTAAAGCTCCAACCCTTCGTCCACGTCGTTTATTTCAGGAACAGATGGCTAACAGGACTCTAGCAGAAAAAAACCCAGGTTGCGTCTGCAGTGGCAACCACCGGCAACCTGGTCGGCGTCTGTTCACCCAGAGGGTGCGGCCATACACCACGCTCCAGGAACTAACAATTTCTGGGTCTAAACTCCCAGTGGAAACACTGGACCCATAAGCTTATAAGCAACCATGACTCGTGTAAGTAATAACAATGATACCCCAGGTGGTAACCAATCCACCCGTCGACAGAGGGCAATCGGGGGGTGTTCGGATTCTGGGGAACCTGGAATTTCACGATCTCAAAATTTGTCAGAGCTTTCCAGCAAATTTCCACATAAAACACCTACATATATTGGCACCTTCAACATCAACACGCTGATCCAACCAGGAAAACTTCACAACCTAACTTCAGAACTTGACAGGCAAAAGATACTTGTGCTTGCCCTACAAGAAACATGCATCATGAATGAGGACACGGTAGACTATGGGAACTATCGCATATTAAAAAGCAGGACAGACAAACGAATCGCCAGGGGCGCTCCGCTTCTGGGCATGGCCTTTGTGATACGTAACCATCATCAAACTATGCCAAAAGAATAACCTTAAGATCATGTCAACATCCCTAACAAAATCTCCACGAAAACAGAAGACATGGAGATCGCCTATTCAACAGATTGGAGAGTTCCAGATAGACCACGTTGCAATCTCATACCCACAACAAAGAGAGATCCAAGATGTCCAAGTCCGCAGGGGCGCGAACATTGACTCAGACCACTACCTAACACGAATCAAAGTCAAGTTTACCCCAAGGATAATTCATCACAAGAAAGCACATCTACAGAAATTCGACACAAAAAAGATCAAGGCATCCAACATAACAGAGAAATGGTAAAAGGAACAGGCAGATACATGTAAAAAATTCCACAGAAAAATTACATAAAAAGCACAGGAACTTATCCCATTGAAGAAGAACACAAAACTCCCTTGGTTGGACTCGAAATGCGAAAGTGCATTGCAGCGACGCAAACGAGCATTTCAGGAGTACAACACTAAAATATCTCCAGAAAGTCAACAGCTTTTTGACTGTGACTAAAAAACAGACCGCAAAAGTTATCAGGCAAACTAAGAGGAAGTACATGAAGGAACAACTAGACTCTATAGAGGAAAATTTCCGCAATTATAACACAAGAGACACACTTATTATTACTTATTAACTTATATGACTTATTAACAAGAGACTTTGATAGGGCTTTTGCAAGAGAAATCCGTGGATACACACCACAAAATATTTGCTTCAGAAAGCGGAATGGGAGATTAGCGCTAACCAATCAGGGAATTGTCACACTACAACACAGTAATCAAACCAGAAGTACTATACGCAAGCGAGACACTTACACTTCATACAAAAAGCGGCATAGAAAACATACTAAAAGAAGAACGCAAAATTATGACGAAAATTTTTGTCCCAAAACTCACAGAGGAAGGATACAGACTACATTCTCGTAAGACCACAGAGAGAATGTCTAACGTAGCGGCGGACATAAGAAAAAGAAGGTTGAAATTCTATGGACATATCAGTAGAGTCCCACCGACAAGACTCACCAACAGAATTCTTACATACATACAAGGAGTCAAGTCAACAGTACCATGGATCATACAAGTCAGTGCTGATCTGGGATAGGTACAAATGGGTCCGACAGAGATTGAGGATAGAAGAACTTACAGAAACAAAATACATATGTGGAACGTTGCATCAGAGAGCGAAGTTTCAAGGAGATCGGGAGCAAAATGGACGGGAGGAGAGAAAGAGAATCCACGAAGAAAGGATGAGAGAGGTGTGGAGGATCAGAAAGAACACTCGAAAATGAGTCAGAATGCTTTACGTGATCCAGCCGGGTCTATATGCACCCATATATATATATATATATATATATATATATATATATATATATATATATATATATATATATATATATATATATATATATATATATATATATATATACAGGGTGTCTGGAAATAACGTCGAACTCAGTATACTTCAATAAGCTGGAATGGAAAAACGTTTTTTGTGTTAATATTTTCTCCTTGTTAAATTTTGCCATAACTTTTTTGTATGTAATATGTTTTAATTTTTTAAATCAAATTATTGAATCGCAAATATTTTTAGGTAAAAAGGGCCTCTATTTCATCTCGTTAGGATAAACCGTTTTCCAGAAAACTGACTTTTTCTAAATCGATGCACGATTGCGTGGATATTGAAATGCATCTTAATAATTAAGTAGGCGGCTGTCACTGTTAATCTTTGTCTTTGACGTTTCGTAAAACTGGACCATTTATGCAATAAAGTCTAGATTTTTAATTTTTGAACTGCAAAATGGGCCATTATTCCTTCGACAAATATGCATTTTATGTTCGAAAAGGCGAAGAAAGCCAAAGGCTTTCCCGGAAGAGTACTTCCTTGTATAGAAACATTTACAAACCTGCATAGAAGATTATACAAAAAGGGATCTTCCGTACCTTCCAAACATGACTGTGGAAAAAACCGGAGCACCAGAACTGTAGAAAATGAGGAACAAGTTTTAGAAAATGTAGCAGAAAGCCCAGAAATAAGTGCCAGACGAATTGCTGTTCAAGAAAACATTCCTAAAAATACCGTGTGGGAAATTGTTAAAGAACAAGCACTTTATCCATTGTGCAGAAAGTTTAAACCTTAAAGCCTGATCATCTGCCACAAAGAATCCAGTTTTGCCAATGGTTAAGGAAACAATTGCGTTTAAATAAAAATTTTGTACAGAACGTTATCTTTGCAAACGAAGCTATATTCACACGCAATGGAATTTTTGATTCTCACAATACTCATGCGTGAGCAGAAGAAAATCCACATGAATTTTTCGAATCGAGGCATCAGGACAAGTTTTGTATCGATATCTGGACAGGGATACTAGGAAATTTTTTAATTGAGCCGTTTGTGCTTCCCAACCGTTTAAATGGACAACAGTATTTGAACTTTTTGGAAAACCGTTTGCTGGACCTACTGGAACATGTTATAAGAAGACCATATCAGTTCAGATATGGCATGTGTAAATGTAAAAGCGCATTTAGATCGGCTGCACGTGTGGCACGATCGGTTTATATCCAGGACAATGGATAGGACGTGGTGGGCCAGCGCATTGGCAACCACGTTCCCCAGATTTAATTCCTCTCGATTACTTCCCGTGGGATACTTGATGGCATTAGTCTATGCTATCCCGATTGCCAGTATAGAGAAATTGCAGCAACGTGTATTTACTGCTTGTGATTATATCAAAAATAAGCCTGGTATTTGCGGTAGGGTAAGATGTTCTATGAAGAAAAGAATTAGAGGGTACATTGAGATGAATGGAGGTCATTCTCAACATCTGTTGTAAATAAGTGCTAAATCCTTAATAGTAGTTAGTCTTGTTATTGTTGGCTACTAAATAAATATTTTCGTACAAGGGTGCCTACTTAATTATTAAGATACATTTCGATATTCATGTAATCGTGCATCGATTTAAAAAAAGTCAGTTTTCTGGAAAACGGTCTATCCTAACACGATGAAATAAGATGACGTTTTTTACCTAAAAATCTTTGCGACTCAATAATTTGATTTAAAAAAATAAAAATATTACAAACAAAAAAGTTATGGCAGCATTTATCAAGGAGACGCCCCTATGTGACGCCCCTGACTTGATATTCAATTGTCAACACAAAAGAAGTTTTTCCATTCCAACTTATTGAAGTATACCGAATTTCACGACTTTAGCATAAACCGTTTCGAAAATGTTGCGAAAAAACCATCTTCAGAATGCCCCCTTTAAGCCGCTCTAGCCCGTTTAAGAAGCAATTTTTGGGGTATGTTTATAAGACATTTTCTATGTTTTAATCCCTAGAGTTACCTCCCAAAATATTTCGACATTATTTCCGATATAATAATAATTTTTTCGACTGTGTTTAGCTCACCTGTATATATAACGATCTGTCTTTCTTTATCTATCATTGTTCCATTTACGTCTACATCTGTTTCGCTAATGACTTTGTTTAATACTATGTTAAGCAGAACTAGTACCAATCCACTCCCCTGTTGCAAAACTTTTTCAATCTCAAATTTTACCGAGTTGTGTTGTTGAATTTTACTTCTACCTTGGAATTAAGAATCGTCATCAGATTAAATTTAACAAGCTTAGCTGGTATTTCCATTTCCTCCAAGGTCTCGTAAACTACTGCTATTTGTACGCAATCGTACAGCTGTATAGAATTTATAAACATCTGGAATAAAGGAAACCTATGTTTGACAAATATTTCTAAATTGTGCAAAAGGATGATAGTTCTTGCATTTCAGTTTATTAAATTTCTTATGAATCGGGCGTATTACCTCCTGCTGCTACTTCAGGTATCTATCTGCCCATTATTCCAAATATTAATTATTAATTTATGAATGGGTTTAACAAGAATAGCGCCCTTCAAGTAAAGTGATGCAGAACCCTCCACTCCACTATTGAACAGACTCATAGAGTTGTAGATCAAATAAATAAAATCTTAGGAAAAAAGAAGCTACTGCTCAACAACCTTTCTCGATGTGAGCCAAGCCTTTGATAAGATTTGACATCAACAAACAACAACTCTGATAACCAACAGGATAAGTAATGAAGATTTATGGCAACAAACAGGAGAAGAACCAACAAGCAAGCAGATGAGAAGGAGAAAATTTGGATGGTTACGTCACACTAAAAAGAAAAAAGAGATGCGAAATATCAGAAGGGTATTGTAATGGTATCCAGAAGGGAAAAGGAAATCGAGTCTCCATAAAAAAAACACGCATAAAGAGGACCGAAAATGTGATTTCTGGTAAGGGGTAGATGTAATTGGAAACAATTTACCAATGTCCTATCTCCCAAACGGGAATAATAGGCCACTACTACCAATGTAGACTAGGATCAGAGTTGTTTTACTTTTTCAAAACACGTTATATAAAGGCAACGCATTTTCGAGACACTGAGGTCATGATGGCATTTATCATGATTCTTAAAGTTTCTAAATAAAATATTTCTAATATTTCAACATTAGATTCACTCAAAATTCTCCATAGATCCACCCCAGATTTTAAAGTGACTTTATATTCAGTATACTTTCTAGAGAGAGTTTAGATTTGAGGTCTAAGAACCAGTACTACTTATTCAACTGTTGACTGAATTGTTTCATAACCTAACCTAACCTAACCTAACCTAACCTAACCTAACCTAACCTAACCTAACCTAACCTAACATTATGTGTTTACAGTACTTAAGCAGTTTACAACTCAATATCAAGTCAATATTCTACAAGTGACCTTCAGGTTCTTATAAAGAGTGTTCCAATAAGAATGTCAGAACTTTAATCAGTAACAGTGTAAAAACACTGTTTGAAACGTAAATGTCACCATTGGAATACTATATTCAGTACATTATGTAAATTCAACATGCGACCGAACTTCGGGAAAAGATAATCTTTTCGACGAAACGCACTTCTGGGTTAATGGGTTTGTGAAAAACCATAACTGCAGGATTTCAGCCCATGAAAGTGATTCAGGAGTAACGTTTTCATCATCAAAAAGTCACGGTTTTGGCTGGAGAAGTGAGAGAACCTTTTTTTTTATGATGGAAATGCCATTACTGTTAATGGCGAACGCAATAAGAATATGAACCGAATATCTTTGTGGATATAAAAAATTTTCTTTCAACGAAACGGTTCAACCTGTATTATTTCGTGAAATTAATGTCAACTAGTCACCAAGATCATGCGATTTAACGCCCTCTGGTCATTTTTTGTGGGATTATGTTAAATCTCTCGTTTACAGAAATAAAACTCAAACAATCTTTGACCTTACACGAAACATTCAGGCCATCATTAAAAAGATACCCTGCGATATGTATAAAGGAGTTATCGAAAATTGGGTCTCCAGAGTGTATTCCACAAGAAGGAGGTGAGGGGAGCATTTAAAAAAACATTATTTTCAAAATATAATGCCATTATTTAGTCCTCGAGATAAAATAGAAAATACCAGCTTATCATTTGTTGTTATCATTGGGCCTCATTTTAAAATTCTGACACTCTTATTGGACAACCTTTTAAAATATTGGTGTTCGTCACATTTAGTCACATTCGAGGATTGCTGTTTATGTATTCAGAATAATAAATAAAAACAAATATTTATCATTGAAAATGGTTTTATTGTTTTTCAAAATATTCCCCGTGATGCTCCTTCCACTTTTGCATGCGTTTGAACCAATGAAGTGTTATAAAACACTTCATTCCGATTGAGGTATGGTGCCAAATCAGACCGTGCGGCGGATGACCCATCAATTCAATGGTATGAACGGTCAAATATTGAATTGTTCAGTCCTATGTGTGAAAGCTCGCGTTGTCATGGTGAAGGATGATGGACTTCTGGCAAACAATGATTGTGTTCCATTCAGAATTGACCATTCTACGATTCTCTGGTGGCATTGTAGCCACATGCCCATTTATGACAAAAAAACAGGCGACCATTTGGATCGAAAGCTTCTTGCGCGAACAGCTTTTGTTGGGTTTGGCTCATTTTGAAAGACCCATACAGTCGATTGCTATTTATTTTCAGGACCATATGCACAGATTCGTCACCTATGTAGACGTTATACATAGCTTTTAAAGTACTACGATTGTATTTTTTCAGCATATTTTGCACCAATGAACACGAACTTTTATTTGAGCGATTGTCAAATTATTCGGAATCCAATGCGCACAAATCTTATGCACGGCTAAATGTTCATATAAAATCTTGTGTATACTTGTCATACTAATGCTCAATGACGACTTAATATCACGGTATGTCACATGGCGATCTTGCTTTATCAGTTCGCGCACAGTATCGATATTTTCTGGCACAACAACGATTTTTGGCGATCTTCTTTAAATTCGTCTATAAGCGAACGACGACCACAATTGAATTGAATAAACCAGTGATATACAGTGGTTTTAGATGATGATTTATCGCCAAAAGTCGAAATGAGTTGATCGATGCACTGTTGTTGACATAATCCACGTCGAAAGTTGTATTAAATTATCGCACGAAAATTCTCACGAGTTAATTCAATTTTTTTATTGAGATGAAATGTTCATGTCACTAAACAACACAAATAGCGTCCATATGACAAAACGTTCTGAGTATTTATACAGTCAACAATCTCAAACTTTACGATGTATATGTCATATGGCGCCAAGCAA
Organism: Cosmopolites sordidus; assembly: GCA_031761425.1. NCBI lineage: Eukaryota > Metazoa > Arthropoda > Insecta > Coleoptera > Curculionidae > Cosmopolites > Cosmopolites sordidus. Next base: position 125,155 of record JARFXV010000239.1, read on the forward strand.
CACCATTGTTGCCAATTCCGGATACATAAATAGCAACCCTCGTATTACATCATACAAATAATGGAATAAACCCTTTTAAATACTATTGAACCCAAGTTATGATATATCGTTCAGCATATTAAATGATGAGCCTTATAACTAAATAACACGATTAATACTAAATATAAAACAAAAAATCAAGTTAAAGAAGAATAAATACCCTATTGTTTTTTATAACTGAATACATAGTTTCAGTATTATTTAATAAGGGTATTTCAGTTTTCTAAAAACACATTCGATTATTCATGAACATATTCGATACCGAGGCCAAAGCTGAATTCAGTTACTTTCAGAGGGCGTGGCTAATACAAGTGGATAATATTTTTACAATTTTCGATACAAAAAATGAATATTTAGAAGAATTTGTTAAGAACTTAAATGGTAAATTTTAATCCAGAGCGTTTACGTATAAAATCAAAAACAATGGTAGATTACCATTATTATGTTTTAATGAGTAGGAATATTAAAAATAAGTTAAAACATTTTTTTGTTTTGTTATTTATCATTGATTTTATTTTTTGACTTTGACTATAGTTTCGTAAACAATGTTACATTATCAAACTGTCTTAAAAACTAAGGTATGGCAGCTGTATATATATATATATATATATATATATATATATATATATATATATATATATATATATATATATATATATATATATATATATATATATATATATATATAGTCCGGTTCGAGATGTTTCGTTGCCTTTCGGCAAAATGGTAATTGTCCCAATAAATTTCAATAAAAATATTGCTAGTTTCTTCAAAGGCGCCAGAGTCGGAATGGTTAATTCTGAATAATTTTGGAAAAAATAAAATATTGTTAAATTATTATAATTATTATTGTATGACTAAAACATTGTTTATTGGTTTGTGTATTTTGAATTTATTAGTATAATAAAAATTATAACTTAAATTTAATTATACATTTAATTCGGTTTCACTCTCACTGTCACTTTAACCTACATTAATAATACGTGGTTGTATATTATTAGTAAATGATACATAGAAATATTTTATTTTAATAACATAGTTAAACGAATTTCTCCAACTTTCATTGGGAATACTATCTACAACCCTACAAGTGCATCTACAGCGCTTGCAGTTAGTATAAATGAGTCGTATAAATGTTTTCTGCTTTAACATTGAATTTTACCTGATGCCACATATGTTCATATAGTTGTGAATTTCCAATTTAGTGTTATTTGCATTAGGAACTTTTTTTTTTGGCGGTTATGATAACTAGCATTGTCCATTACAATTACGCTTTCCTGCACATTGGGCAAAAGGCTATTTATAAACCAATCTTCAAAAAGTTCTCTTGTGGTTTCGTCATGGTAGTCCAAAGAAGAATGTTTAATATTTTTGGAGGACAACCGTAAACAATTTGGAACCCATCCATCCTTGGAACCAGCAAGTAAAATTGTAATTATTTTCCCTTGTTTGCTGGGGCTTTGGTTTGGCATTTTTTTTATGTATCTACCCATACTTTTGCTGGCGTCTCATGTGTATCGAACCATGTTTCATCAAGGTAGATAACTGGACGATTTTCTAATCTGTATTTTTTTATAGTGTTTAAGTAATCCAACCACCGTCGTCGCAATTGTTGTGATTCCATTAATATTTGTCTTTTATTAATGGTTCGATATGCAAAACCCATTAGAGATAATATTCTCCGGAAGCTAGTTCTGCTGCAAAGAATGTTGGGTTTATCTTTTCTTAGTCATTGTTGCAATGAATGCAATGCAGGCACAGTTTGCTCTTCATACATAGCATAAATGTGGCTTCAAATTAAGTCTTTGTCCCTTTCGTCAACACATTTGCTTTTACCAGAATCACTACGAACTTTTTTGGCTTTAATTGACTTCGTCACAATATCTTTAACTGCAGACAACAGCGTTTTCGTTAATGAAGACGTTTCTGCTGCGGCTGCAGTTACATTAAGCACCCTATTCAATAAAGAAACATACACATTTTTAACAATTTGCTTAGCATCGGACGATATATGTTTTCTTTTAAAATTAGCACAACCGGAGGCACAATGATCATTATCTTGCCAAGAACGCCACATTTTTAGCACATTTGGAATAATAAAAATACCATCGAAATTATAGAACTGCACTGTTTAAGAAAAGAATGCGGACTACTAAACCAGATATATAATTAATTTTATCTTTTTACCTGTTATTTTATTAGACCCGGCACTGTTTACGATTTTTTGGAACTTTGCCGGGTTTCGTTACGACAGGGGTTGTTAACAGTTTATTGCAGCCATTCGGTCAACGATATATCTTAAACCGCACTATACCTTTATTTACAGTTTTATTGGGGGTATATTTTTAATAATATTTAAAATAGTGGGGAATTTCGAAGAGGTCTGATCATTTAATAAATATCTAGACTGGTATTTGTTATACAGGGTGCGGCCGTCAATCCCGCATATTTGAAAGCATTCATATGGCCAGGGAACTGGGCGGAGCCAGGTATCAAGGTCACCGTTGTGTTCCCTAGCTCAAAGCATTTCTTTTACAATGGAACACTTGTCGAGCCAACAACGAGCGTTCGCAAACCGGTTCATATACCGCCGCTCAGAGTCATTTTCGTACCCATTCCGGTATTCATCGTAATGGCGCACTTCATTCAATTAATTCGATTAAGTTGTGAATTGAAAACATTGAGAACACTGGAGAAATCAGCAACAGAAGAGGTGGTAGTGCAAAAAAAGTGCGTACTCCAGCGAATATTGATCATTGAGAGCTGTGTGAAGAAGCTTTGGAAATCGACACGTCAGCAAAGCGTTGCGTTCGGAATTTCAGACAGAACAGTCCGACGGTTTTTAAGGTTTGATCTTCACCATCACCTCTAAAAAAGTCAAGTGGTTCAAACCATCAATGAAAATGATGTTGTTGTCCGATGGCTTTTTTGTGAAAGGTTCTTGGAAATGGCTGAGGAAAATGCGGATATTTTTCCCATCCTTTCGATGAGTAATGAGGCGTATTTTTACCTGTCCGGTTATGTAAACAGTCAAAATTTGAGGTACTGGAGTTGCGACAACCCACACCAACTCCATCAAAAACCTCTTCATTCGACCAAGGTCACGGTTTGGTGCGTGATTTCCTCATTAGGAATCATAGACCCTTTCTTTTAAAGATGAGCGTGAAGGAGCAGAAACTGCTAATTCTGTACAGTATCCTGAAATGTTACGCCCGTTGTTCATTCCTCAACTTCGGCATTATAAGGTCAACGATGAAAAGTAATTCCAAGAAGATGGGGCTACAAGCCACTCCGCCCGGGCAAGCATGGCCATTCTCAACAACGTATTTCCAAACCGGACTGACCTTCCGAAATGGAAGGCCTCCTCGATCACCGGACCTTACAGCTCGTGATTATTTCTTGTGGAGTTACTTCAAGAATAAAGTGTACGAAGAAACAAAAGAAACAACATTCTAATTTTGCAAACCATTTCACAGGTACCGGACAAGCAAAAATATAAACATTTTAGAAGCAATAGATATTTACAAATATAATTAAAAAAACCGTGTAGACATTTATAAAATGATCAGACAGATCTCCGAGATTCCCACTATTTAAAATATAAAAAAAGTACACTCAATAAAACTGTAAATAAAGGTATACATAGGATAAACAACTGTCATACCTTAGTTTTTAAGTCAGTTTGACAATGTAACATTGTTTATGAAACTATAGCCACAAGTCAAAAAATAAAATAAGTGATAAATAACAAGGTAAAAATTTGTTGTAAAAATTTAATTAGCAAAATGAACTGTCACAAAGCAACGGACAAATCAATCAATCATTTCAAAAATAATTTAAATTTTGATATCTTTAGGAAAACCACAACCAATTTGGTTGTGGTTTTCCTAAAGACACAAATTCCATCCTTAATGAAATCATATCTTCCAGAACAAAATGGCTAGTGTAAACTTTATGGTAGATAAATTAATTTTCCATTAAAACAAAATAATTATAAAAATAATTAAAATTGACTAGCGAGATGGCCGAAACAAATTCATGATAATTGCGTTCTGTGCCCAATTAACACGAAGGTTAGAGTCTACAAATCATTAATAAAGTCTTCAAATCATATATATAAGTCAGTAAGTCTACAAATTATATAATAAGTCAAGAGAAATCTTGGTAATCCAAAGGATAAAACATGAAAAATCGGGGATTTACGAAATTAATTGTCAGGATTGTGATTGAAGGTATGCTGGGCAAGCCAAAAGATCTATATTAACCAGATATAAAAAACATATTGCCCGCATTAGACATGGGAGAAATGAGCAATTTTCTGTTGTGCGGAACAAGCACTCGAGGATGATCGCAATATGAATATTAGTAACTTAAAACTTCTTAAAAGTGTAAATAATAATAGAGTTTTGGATGCATGTGAAAGTACACAAAAAGCAAAATGTAAGAAATCCATGAACCGGTTAATTGGTTAACTTCAGGATTCATAATTTTTACATGCTTCGTTAGGTAAGGTTGTAGTTTTAGAATTAAGTGGAACTATCTTCTGATAATGCTAACATGGTTAGCGAAGCACGCATAGAGACGTTAAAAAGAATGATTTGGTGTTTAATAGTAACCCTCTTCGAGTTTAACGTTCGATTATATAAAACCTTCCGTTAATAATATTTTCTAAGCAAACTAAAAACATCCATGCTCAAGCGGGTTTTCTTAAGAAAGGTTATAGGAAGACCACGATGTATTTTTATAAGCCCTTAATTTATGGTTGGTCGTAGACTGGACCAGGAACTAATTATCACTGAGAAAATTGGTTATTAAAACGTCTCGAAGCGGTCGGATACCCAGCAGCGCGGATCGTGCGGCAAATTTTTGTAGAAACATGTACCGTTCGAGAACAGGCTCGCTTTCCGATTTATCGTAACAGTCGAGCGACAAAATTTACCTAGCATCAACTCTACGACCCACATTACATTTATTTTTTTTATAACATTGCTTTTTAATGATCGAGCGGGCCGACATCAACAATAAACAAACCCCAAATACAACGTATTTTATAAAATTGGTTTCCTTAGTGTTTAGGAAAAATGGAGAAAAATGGCAACGCCGCACTAATCAAGCGTCGAGCGGTCATCGCCGATTTGATTTGCCTACTCCTACACCTCCAGCTAGTCTTTCCGTAACTTTTGTTTTGATCGGACTTTGTCTTCTATCAGTGGAATTGATCCAACCGCACTACAACTTTTCTTTAAACCCCTCGCAGTTTCATAAATTCCGCTCTCGAAGTTTATGACGCAGGTAAGTTGTCTTTATTTTTTTTAATCAAATATAAAATTAGTTAAAACAAATAATTAATTCCACAAATTTATTTATTTTGAAATTTATTTTACACCATCATCCTTATGATCAACAAGTACCTCTAGTCAAATTAATATAACATAGACAATATGTCGCATCTTTATCGCCCAAAATTAGTTTTTTACATCATAACAATAACACATCTTAACAATAAAGATAATGTGATTATTTGTCAATGAAAACTATGTGCTAAACAAAACAATATGAATAATAGAGAGGATCCATGCGCCATGCATCAAAGGAAAATATAGCACATACAGCAACAACAGAAAACACTTGACAAACAAGTGATAATAGTTCAAGTGTCTAAGGCATTTTTAGATAGTTCATATTGTCAGTTATCAATACTTTCTTAATGTTCAGAACAAGTCAGTTATTAATGTTCAGAATATTGCCCAACTATTGACATGGAGGACCAGTTATGTCATCCTTCTTCTCATTTGCTTCTTCCTGTTGTATTAGTAGAGCTCGTCAGAGAATCTTCACCTCATTCAACCTTCGTCTCCATGCGTATCAACTTCCAACAGCCCGAGTATTAGTTCTTCAGCATTTTTTCTTATATTGACCTACCATCGTGTCTTTGGGTTTTTTTGCTTTGGGTTACCTTTTTTGGGGTTTTTTTTGTCACGATCTAAAATTCAAAAAATATCAAAAATATCTGTTCTTACGTAAATAAAGAATCACTGGGTAAAAAACAAAAAACGAAACGGAGACAAATTTCTCAGTAATTCTTTTCTGTAATAAATTTGCCAAATTTTTAAAAAAGCAAAATTTTAAAAAATATAAAAATGTTCTAAAGTATATACAAACTTTTGAAAGTCAACTTTTCGAGAGGTCTTCTCCTCCCGTTTTCAAAACGAATCTAAAAAATAAATTATATTAATTTCTATAAATAATGCAAAGATTGGAAGTAAATATATTTTTTGTGTATGTCAATGATACTTACATTGACAATATGTCACCACATTAATTCAGACATTACTTATCTCTCTTCCTGTTACCAACTATTCATCCCTCCATGATTCTCCTTTCGGCTTTCTAATATTTTCACCACATGTCCCGTCCATCTAAATCACTGAACCCTCACATAAACCACAATATCCAGATCTTCGTATAATTACTTGGGTTCGAAGTTATACCTGATACTCCAATTTCCATTATCATTTATAACTTTTGTGAACATTTATAATCAAGTGATATCCATTTCAGTGATTATCTTGGTCCACCTGTTTTCACATCGCCAGTAAGGCGATACAGTAGTATGACCTGCCCATTTCCATTTCAATCCCTTTCCTCTTACAAGGATGTCGCATACCTTCGTTTATTCTCTGATCCATGAGCAGGTTCTTTTGCCCGTTCTTGCAATGTCATTCTTCTGCTTTCCATTTTTCTCCATGCTACCCAAAGTTTTGGGTAGCTTATGGTGTGAGAGTCCAGGATTGAAGTGAATCCTGGACTCTCACACCACATATGTTAGAAACGGACATGACGCACGAACGAACAGAACCAAAGACTTCTGTCTTCAAACAAAGTGAGAACACTATATTGAGCCTACTAAATGCCTACCAACCACATTTAATACGCCAATCCATCCAGGAGCTCTAACCAAGATATATGTAGTGATTCACAACATCTAAATCCCAAACCAAAATAGAATTATTTCAGTCCCAGGCAAATTTATTGAACAATAAATTATTAATTAAATATTACAAAACATTATTTAATTTTCCTAACAATTGACGACGTTGCCAAAAGAAAGTTGTTGCAACTTTGTTAAAAATTCAGTTTTTTGTTTCATTGTCCTCTAGGAACTAAAGGATCTTTCAAATTTGTTTTATTTTATTTTTTTTTAATTCTTATAATACACAGAATTTGCGTTGATTTCAATTTTAATTCGTTTATTGATAATTGAAGCATAGTGTATGGCATTTAAACACGGAAGACCACGTCTTGTAGTTCCACAGAGTGTCAACATTTTGGATGACATTTTGCCATAACCATGACCATCACCAATAATTTGGTACACGAATAATTTCATCATTTAGGTGGCTTTTCACGTAGATCCAAAGAAAATAGTCCAACGGTATCAAATCACATAATATTGGTGGCCAATTAGCATCACTGTTTCTTGCAATAACTCGTCCAGGAAAATTTGCTCTCGATAAATCAATTCTTTCATCAGCAAAGTGAGGTGTAGTGCCATCCTATTGGAACCACATATCATCCAGATCAATATTATTCAATTCGGCCTCAAAAATCCAGTTATCATCTCACGATATTGAACACCATACACAGCTACAACTTCACCAGCTGCATTCAAATTAACAAATTCACGACGTTTTGAAAGATTCAGTGGATTTAGTTCCTGTTATTTGAAGTTTATATGCCTTCAGAGCTAAATAATTTCGTAAAATACGACATGTAGATTCACTGACTCCAAATTGTTATGAATGTCGACGGCTCTTCTTCCACCTTCCACCGAGCTGGTTTCTTGAAATTTTTGCACAATTCGATTGATAGTGCTGTCAGATGGACGATTGTGCAAACTGTAAATATCACGTAATTTTCTAAAAACATTTTTCACTGAACGCCCATTTTACTAAAATAATTCCACAATTTTCACACGTTTTTGTATTGTATACGACTCCATTTTTATAAATGTCATACATTACACTTCTGAAATGAGACTGGACTTCGACAAATTCACATTTATTTAAAGAATTTAAAAAACTGCTCAATTTGAAAGACCTGTTATTTCAAAATGAAACGAAATATTTTAATAGTAACTTATTCCATTCGTTTCAGTATAAATGTGGTTTGTTTTTTTACAAAGAAATGGCATACTTACACATTAATGTCGTTTAGTGTCAAAGTTGAAATTACTAGTACTCATTTTTCACTATATAACATAATAATCTAATCTCGTTGCAGCAGATCGATAAGAAAGCTTTTTTCCAATCCGCAAAACCCCCGCAGTGGATTTTAGATGTAGTTTTAAATATTGGTAGCGAATTATTATTTAGTATATCTATTGATTCAAAATGGATGATTTTCGCTATTTTAATTGAAATGAATGAAAAAAATTACACGATACCATATCAGACAAATATGGAACATAATATTAGGTGCCTAACTTAATTTCCGTCGCGTATCATACCATATTCATTTATCTGAAACTAGTATATAGAAATTTGTCTTTGAATGTATGAAATATTTATACATAATTTAGATAAAACGGTTTTTTTTTGTAAACAAAATTATTCGATGTAAAATGGAACACTATAAATAAATTTTTCGATGTGGACCACTTTGATAATTTGATTTAAAAAAAACTAAAACCGAAACACATCGAATAATTTCTGATGTTTATAATGAACAAACTCCATCAGAAAAATTACATAGAGAGTGGTTTAAACAATTCAAAAATATAGATTTCAATATTAACGGCCATAAACCATCTGAACAACCGAAAAAATTTGATGATATCGAACCCCAATCATTACAAAGTTCTTTCGAAATGTTTGCGCCCTAATGCATAGATAGTGAAAGTATGACGAAAGAACTGTGATATTTGTCAAATATAATTCATTAGATGGCGACAAAGTTTTAAGCGCAGGCGTATAGTTGCCTCTTTAAGGTGATCGAGTAAAGCACACAAGTGATGACGGTACTATTATTTTTCTTCTTCTCAATGACAACCAATACCAATTGCCTCCCCCTAGGGGTATCTAAGTCTGTTTTTTTAATGGAACGGTGGCTACCCGTTTCCATAACCTCTATAAACTAGTTATAGAGGAGGAATGCAGCCTTTTGTATCGATGTTTTCTTGCCCAGTCGTTAACTTTACTCACTCCTTTCCCTCTGTGGCTTATTTTTTATCCCCATTCCGTTATTCCTATCTCTTACAAGTCCTTCTTCACTCCGTCCCCCTTCATCACTTCCTTGATCTTCCCTTCGGTGTTTTCCCTCCATACTTTTTCCCAATATTTTATTGCCTTGGCTTTCGCTGTCCATCCTCTGATATGGCACCACCGACTAAGTCGTTTGTTCATTATATTCTTCACTAAATCCGGACTATACCTCTTAACATAACCGCCTTCCGTTTGAACAGCACTCAACAATAGTTTGTCTTTCTTTGTTAGAGTCCACGTTTCTGACCCATGTAATATTATTGGCCCAAATATCATAATTTTTTATTGAGTATAACTTTATTTTTCTATTCCCCGATTTGAAAAAACTTTTGTTTCCAACAGTTATTCCTGCTGTTACATCCCATTGTGCACCGTTATTACTGAGTTTGAATATTTAAAACGATAAACTTTTTCAAGCCGTCTTTCATTTATTAGTGAAGGGTCCTTCAAGTTGAGGTTTTGTTTGAGTTGAGTTGAATTTTTCTCTGAATAAATAAATTGTTTCATTAGCAGAGTGAGGTATAGCGCCATCCTGTTGGAACCACATATTCTCCAGATCAATATTATTCAATTCAACTCACAAAAATCCAGTTATTATCTCATTATATCGAACACCAACACAGTTACAGCTTCACCAGCAGCATTCTGAAAGAAATACAGGCCAATTACACCTCCTGGCCATAGTGCACACGAAACAGTGACTCGTTTAGGATGTAAAGGTTACTTATGAATGGTGGATTTTCTTCTGCCCAAATGCGGCAACTTTGTTTATTAACATAGCTGCCAATTTCAAAATGTGCTTCATCTGAAAAGATGTTTTTTTTTTGAGAAAAATCAGCTGATTATTCTTTGATCCAATTGACAAATGCACCACGTTTTGAACAATCCAGAGGCTTTAGTTCCTGTATTATTTGAACCGTATTTGCCGTCAGAACCAAATCCTTTCGTAAAATACACCATGTTGTGGACTCACTGAGTTCAAATTGTTATGGACGTCGTCTTCAGCAACACTTTTACGTACCAAATCAATATGCTCTTGTGAACGACCACTACAAGTATTTATTATACTTAATTTATCTTCCACCATACCAGTTTTTTGAAATTTTTGAACAATTCGATTGATAGTGCTTTCAGATGGACGATTGTGCAAAGCGTAAATATCACGTAATTTTTTAAAAACAATTTGCACTGAACACCCATTTTCATAAAATAATTCAACAATTTTAACGCGTTGTTGTACAGTGTACGACTCCATTTTTATAAATGTCCTACACTACATTTCTGAAATGAGACTAGACCTAGGCAAATTAACAACGCCATCTGTGTTTTATCCAAAGCGCTCAATTTGAAACACCTGTAGACTAATATCTACATGATATTTCTTCCTTTGTTTCATTGACCTCATATATTTAGTTGTTTATTATGGAGTTTATTCTTAGGCCCCTTGTGATGCCACCCCCTAAAACTGTCCCATCATTTGTAATGTCTAATGAAAATTAATCTAGTGAAAATTAGTAGTATATATATATATATATATATATATATATATATATATATATATATATATATATATATATATATATATATATATATATATATTCCTATTTTCCTTATTATTGTTATTAGATCAGTTTATTGGAGCAGCTTATCTTAGTCCTTCTGAAATGTAGAATTCCTCTGAGGTTTGCTATTGAATTTTTTCATTGGCTTTGGTATCCTTTACACACACTCTTGTTAAGTTAATGATTTTATGTATTATTTTTAGTTCTTTCATTCCTATGTAAAACTCCCTTTTGATAACCGAGTCGTATGTTTGCTCAAAGTCTATGAATAGATTGTATAAATCAATCTTATTTACATAGAACATCCCTATTATTTGTCTGAATACAAAAATTTGAGCGATCATATCATATTCATCATATTTTTTAATTATAAATTTCAAGTTAAATTACTGTTTACGTAATTAGGAAGGAAATTATCCCAAATATAAGTCAGATTCTTTTGAAGATCATATGGCCAATTTCTTGTGAATAAATTTTTAATTTTGCCCTTTTCTAAATCCACCTTAATATCACTTTACCTTTTCGTCCATATATCCATTAACTCACCTTTCTAGTAATTTGCTAAATATCTTCTAAGTCACATTTAATAGCAATATTTCTCTATATTTTTGCATTCTGATTTATCACGTTTATTTTCTATTGAACAGATTATTACTTTCCAGTCATTTAGTATTTCGTCTTGTTCCCGCACATCCCCTAAAAGTTGGTAAATTTCACTTTGTATTGTTAATCCCCCATACTTATTCATTTCTATCGCAATCTGGTCTTCTCCCGAAGCCTTTTTGTTCCTCATTGTTTTTATGACCTCGGTCATTTCCTTGAATGTCGTTGTTGATATGTCATCATTTATTTCCTTTTCTGTAGCCTCTTCCAATTCATTGTAATCATATCCGGCAAAGGTGTTTATTAACTCATTGAGATGTTCCTTCCATCTATCCATTATTTCTTTTTTCATTCATTTCATAGAAATGTTCTTGGTTGAAACCGCCTTTTCTCTCTCCATATTCCACCTTGTTTTCTATTCTTTATTACTGGTACCTATAAAGTACTCTGCTTCAGAGTATTTAACCCCGATAAGCATACAAAAATAGTTGGATTTTACTTTAAAGGATTCTTCCTCTTGGCTTTTAACGATGAAAAATACACTGCATTTAAACGTAGTCGTTTACGTCCGACAAATTCGCCTCAAGAATTCGGTGTCGTACTAAATGATTATCTACTGAAGATACGCTAGCTTACCGATATTACAAAAATATCCGTAGATCGAGTCCACTACATATTGCACGATATTTTGGATAGGAAAAAAGCTTTCATATCAATCAAATGAACATGATGTTGAAATGAAATGAACACTTCGAACCGAACCGAACCACCCGGGATTCTTACCCCCAAGAAAATCGCCCTAGTCTGGTAGCCGAATTAAAGTTTCCGTGACTGTTGCCACTTTAAAACCTTTCTCTCCCTGCCTTTGGTGTTTCCGCTGATTGACAACCACCGAATGGGTCAGGACGTTAAACATTTCTCAACGAATCTTAGTATTTCAAGCACGATTCAAATACGAATCTGCTAAGTTATTCGTTTTTTAACAATAAATACAGCGGATGGCAGTAAGTGAAAGCAAAATTCATGACTATGGTTTTCTGGAATTATAGTGGTATGGTGTTCATAGACTACCTGGCAAATATAGAACGATCACATGACGTTTTTTTATTTTTCCAGTAAAAGTGGAATTTTGCTGCGATAGAATAGTTTCTTTTTAAACGTAACTCATTGGTGACCCATTTCCGAACATCATGAGGATCTTCTTCCTCTCCTTCTTCCAGCCCCTTGACAGTTTTTTTATATACAGTAGTTCTGCAGCATCTCTTCTCACATTGTCCTGCCATCATGTCTTTGATCTATACATATTTTTCTGTTACCCTCAATTCAGCCCTTTATGATTTTCCAGCCCTTTATTCGGTTTCCTGGCATTCGAAACACGTCTCCCACCCGTCTGAGCTGCTGAAACCTCACATAATCCACAATATCCAGATCTTTGTATAACTGCTTGAGTTCGACCTTATATCTGATCTTCCAAATTCCATTGTCATTCACAGCACCAAAAATTATTTTCTCCTTGAAGAGTACTCTTCTTTCAAATACCGCAAGAATATCTTCTATTTTCTTTATGAGGGTCCAGGTTTCGTAGCCAAAAGTATAAAACACTCATTCGACCAGTAGTCACTTCTGGCTACGAAACCTGGATCCTAACTTTCGTGTACCTTTGAATAAGTTTAAATATTAGAACATAATGCAAATAATAAGGGACTTTATTAACCTTCATAATAAAATTTCGGATATCTATGATGTTATTTTGATCAACTTTGCTTCCCATATACTTAAATTCCTTCACAACTTCAATATTGTCATCACCGATTATCCAGTTCTGTTCCCTCTTTTGATTGGTTCTTTTTTCCATCACCTTTGTTTTGTGTATATTTTTTTCTAGACCTCCTCCTTTGGCTTTCATCTTTACCATATTTCATCGTATATCCCTTTTAATAACGTTTTCGATCGTTTTTTTTTTCGTTTAGATCATCTGCATATTCCACGATATTTTTTCTTTATTTATCATTGTTCCATTTACATCAAGAGCGTATTGCATGGAAAAACACTGTAATACAATGGCACCGAAGTCTGAAGAACTGAATTTCAGTGGAAAAACTTATAGCAAACTTATATACAAACTTCTGCAGAAAAATCTATTCATGTTCGCAGCTGTACTGCCTTCAAAGGTATTAAAAATATGAGCATTGCCATGTAAAAAATAAATAATTACTGTTCGCCCATTATTGGCTATTTATAACAAAGAAAACACAAGATTTTTGAGATTTTTAAAAATTTTCCTACATAGTCTCTTTGTAATTCAATAGATTCAAACCAACGATGTTCCAACTTTGTAATACCTTCAGAATAATGCAATTTATCTAAAAAATAATCTGTATTAATGTAATAATAAATCTGTATTAATATATTATATGTATAATATAACCTTATCTGTAAAATAAGCGGCAATTCAATGGTGTATAATTCTACAAATAATGTTGGCCTCAGGATTTGGGGCGAATCTTCACCCATCGAACCATTTCTTTAAGTTTAGGAAAAGGAAGTAATTAATGGGAACCAAATCCCGAACCAAAAGACGCACGTTGGAGCACTTCGAACCCCTGGTTATGAAGTTTTGTAGCAACAACTCGTTGTCGCACTGGACGTATGTTCAGGAGTATTACTGCGTAAAAAGAGCACATAAAATTTTAACTAACATTAATCAACATTAAAACTATGACTTTTCCAAAAGATGGAACCATTTTCATTTTCTCCGACGCGCTTTCTCTTTACCGAATGGGAAGAACCCATTAAAGCGGAATCTAAGTTTTTCAAATGCCCGTCGAGGTTAAACTCGCCGAAACAAATTACATTATAGCAGCTCGAAGTTGAATTTTATTCATTTTCAAATCTTTTTTGCGTTATTCGATCACCACAAAAAGGAATTAAACGAACTCACTGCACGCCACCTAGTGTATACTACACAAGTACTAACATACTTGATAAATATCGTAGATATTGGATCTTACTTGCTCCATCTCTGAGTCAGGCCGAGAACTTTTCAAACCACCTTCCTATCTAATCGCTTCATTAAAGGAATCAATACACTCTCTGGTTTTAGCATTTATTATCTTCTAAACTTCAGTCATAATGCATTCAGCATTCTCAATAGGGACTCGAGCAAATAATAGAGAAACACACTCCCTACCGAGAACAGCGGAAATGAGAACGCTTAGAAGAATCGCTGGTTACACTTTGTATTATAGAAAAATAAATAGTGACATAAGTGACATAATAGTTACATAATAGTGACATAATAGTGACATAATAGTGACATAATAGTAACATAATAGTAACGAAATAGTGACATAACAATGACATAATGGTGACAACATGTGGAACGAATGGCACCTAACAAGGTGGCAAAAATAACACGCTATGACAAACCACACTCATGAAAATCCATAGGAAAGCGTTATGGATGTTGCCTTCATTAGATGTTGATACCCATGGACTCATAGGTATCACCATCTAACGAAGTTGAAAAAAAACAGGCCCCCGGCCTATAACAAGAAGAAGAAAAAGATTCTCAGTTAATTCAACCATTGATTCCAACCAATAATTATTTACTTCCAAACGTAATATAATAAAGCCTATTAAAACTTAATTAATTCAATAATAATTAAATCATCAACTATTCAACTATTACTTATGCGATTACATCATGCTTGATGAAACTAAAGGGTTTCCCAATAACAGCGATAGGATTTGAATTTAAAATAAAAAACAGAAAATTTGGACAAAAATGGTGCTCATTGTTTCTATTAGATGGTATGTTTTATGCCATTTATGATTTAAACAAAATATCGTTCAAGTGACCACCTCGACTCTTACTGGACTGGTTAATCCGATTGGCCCAATGTTCGATGACTAGGTGGAGCATATCGGGTGTTATGGCGACTATGATTATTCGAATGTTGGCTTCAAGTTCATCAAGAGTCTTGGGTTTGTTGACGTAAACCTGTGATTTAACATAGCCCCAAAGAAAATAATCAAAAGGTGTTAAATCACAAGATATTGGTGGCCAGTTTCAAAGGCCATTCCGTGAAATTAGCGATTCTCCGAATTGATTGCCCAATAAGACCATCGTAATGCGTGCTCTGTAGCAAGTTGGGCCGTCTTGTTGAAAATACAGTTCGTCCGCATCAATTTCATCAATTTTCGAAAAGATAAAATCGGATAACATGGTATGATACCGTTCGCCACTCATTCCGACGTTCTTGAAAAAATACGACCCGATAATACCACCGTACGATAATCCATACCAAACAGTGATTCTTTCGGGATGTAATGGAGCCTGATGAATCACTTGTGATTTTGACTCACGCCGATAACGACAATTTTGATTATTGACGTAGCCGTTCAACCAAAAATGAGTCTCATCGGAGAAGATGATTTTGCGATGAAAATTCGGATCGTTTTCCATTGCTTCCAACGCCCAATCAATCTGAGAACTCCCGACGTAATCGATGGTCAGTTGGCTTAAGTTCTTGTGCCAATACAATCTTATATCGGTGTAAACCGAGATCCAAACGCAAATTACACCAGGCGGTCATCTGGATAAGCCCATCTCTTTAGAATGGCGCGGAATAGACATTATCGTTCTCGGCAACACTTTCACGAACAGCCGCGATATTTTCTTCAATATGAAGTCGTGACGATGGCTTTTGGTCATGCAGACTAAACTGACGTTCAAACTTATCAATTATACGGCCGGTAACTTGATAAGAAGAAACAAAATAACGACCGTGTTTTGAACAAAATACTCTTTGAGTAGCATCAATCGAACTCTCGAAGCGACTTCTCGAATTTTAATAAAATATTTGAACAATTTCCAAACGTTATAGTAACGAAAACTTGTTCATGGTGAAATGGCAAACCTTACTGAACACAAATGATAGCAGATGTCAAGAATTGATATCAAATATGACTGCCATTAGCAGTCAGAGTCATACCGTCCCTATTGGGAAGCACTTTACAATCAAAACTACTTTTCCACTCACACCAAAAATGGAATTTAATTCACTCGACGCACGTTTCACCAACCTAGTTAACATTATCAGGAGAGTATTAAAACTGTTTTATTATTTCCTGTTGACGTTAATTTAATTGGCAAAACATGGGTCCAAGAGTTCAATATGATTTGATGCGAGCAAAAAATTCGTTATAAAATATTTAGAACCAGAGCCTTTCTGCACCACAAAGTGCCACAAAGCACAATTATTTGTCTGTGTGTATCTCAACGTAAGTCTCGGTAACCCACCACATTTGTGTCATTTTTGATAATCCCGATTGGTAATAACAGAAAATAAATTCAACTGATTTATCTTCCAAGTTATAAAATAGACTGTCGTCCAGTACCACAACTTTAACGGTTACAGTTAAAAAAAATCAAAAATACAATCAATACTGACATCAACAATATGTAAATCATTTACAAAAGGAATCGTTTGTTCATTGTATTCGAAAAGGAAAAAATATGCGTTTTTCGAAAAAGATTCATATCGTTCGAATAAATGAATAATTTTGAATAATAATATTGAAAACGCCAGCTGACTGTTTATCTAATGTAGCTCGTTAACGTCGTTTCATTAATACAATCTGACATGAATATTTCGAAAACAACAATAAATATTTAAAGTGTCTAAACCACCCAAAAGTTCCAACATTTTTACGACATCGGTCATGCTATTAGGGTACAAATTAGTGATTTTTATTCTTGTCAATATATTTACTTAATCATTTAGATCAGGGCTCCCCAAACTTGTTAAGAACGAAGCCATGTAAGAGTATTGAAATCCTACAGAAAAGATAAAATTGATTTTGGAAACACGTGAACCTGATACTTAAAAACAGAAATAAAAAATCCTATACCCAGTATAAAAAACGATAAAGCCTCAGGTTTGAATAGAGTCACCACCGAAGTACTTAAAGCAATGAATGAAGTAGGGGTAGACATGTTTCACAACATCTGCCAGAAAGTGTTGGAGGCCGGATTGTGATCAGAAGATTGGTAGCTCAGCATTTACAGCTCTACACAAAAAAAGGTCTAGAGTGAAATGCATAAATTTTCGCCTTATCGCTCTCATTCCACATACAAGTAAAATCCTCCTTCACATTATTAACGAACGTTAAAAATACAACTTATCATGACAAATTCCCCCCGAGATTTGTTCCAAAGCCAGAGAAGTCAACCATCCTGTATACCTCTATTTTCTTGATTACACATTATAACATTGATGATAATGCTCTTTTTGCGTTTCATTTAGGTAGTTATTAAAGCATCTTTTTTGAAGAATTTATTTTGAACCTGGTACTTCAAACATAAAATATGCCCCCCTTGTTAACCCAAAAAAGTGATGCAGAACTAAAAGAAGGCATATTTATTGGACCTCAAACAAGGAAGTTGTAGTATGGTGAAAGGATTTCTGGGACACAAGAAAGATGAAAACTATAAAAACCTCATGGATGAACTCTTGAAAGTCTATGAAAAACTAGGGTGTCGCATGTCCTTAAAAATGCATTTTTTGCGCTCCCATTTGGATTTTTTCCGGAAAATTAGGATGCAGTAAGCGACGAGCAAGGAGAGAGGTGTCACCAGAACATCAGGACATCTATGTTGGGCGACTATAGCGGTTTTTATAAAGAGATGATGCTACAGAACACAAGAGGAAAAAGTGAAAGTTTTTGTCGCTGTATGACATATCATGCAATATGTTTTTTATTCACATAATCCTCAGTAATGTATTTGCACAGATTTAACGCGTTTTACATATTTATATTAAATAAATATTAGATTGTAAAAATATGCCTTCTCCTTTTTTTCCCACCACCGCCCTCCTGTAACAAAAAAACTGTACGTGTTACAGTAATTTGCATATCATTTTCGGATTTAGGACAACAAAATACTTCATATACACCTATTTTCATCAATATTACCTCAAAAAAGTTTAAATTTGTTGACTTGCGTTATCGGAAGGCATTTGACAGCATACAATGGAACAAATTATGGCAAATTCTGCAAGAAATGGGAGTATCAGATCACCTGATTGGCTTAATTGATCATCTGTACGAAAAAAACATACTGGTGAAAATAGAAGATCGAAATCCGATGAGTTTTGCGGCAATAAAGAAACCAGAGCAGGATGTATCTTTCGCCCATTCTATTGAGCATTTATGGTGAATATATCATGCGTACAGCTCTCAAGTTGGAAGATTGGACAGTTGTTGTCAGTATTGACGGCATTAAAATAACTAACTTTTGATTACCGATGACACTATACTTCTTGTAAAATACACCGTGGAACAGACATTAAATATCAAAAAAAGGATAAAAGCTATCTTTCAAACGAAAATAACGATTATCAATTGCCAAAACAACAATGTGCCTAACATAAGACAATTTAAAGTACTAAGCCAATTCTTGTATCTTGGGGCTTTCGAATGAAGACAGCAACACTCACAAGATCAGAAGCAGATGCGATATGACAAG
Organism: Cosmopolites sordidus; assembly: GCA_031761425.1. Lineage (NCBI taxonomy): Eukaryota > Metazoa > Arthropoda > Insecta > Coleoptera > Curculionidae > Cosmopolites > Cosmopolites sordidus. Next base: position 144,156 of record JARFXV010000239.1, read on the forward strand.
AAATACATTGCAAAATTTACAGAAGATCTAACGGGATAAGGATATAATACAGAAACAGATACTAAAAACCTTAGTGTTGTTATATTCAGCTGAATCTTAAACGCAATGATTATTTTGAACTTTGGTGCTGGGGACGGGTCTTTCGCATTCACTAGACCACCCGACGAACAAATGCATCTGTTATTTAAAAAATTAATGAACCCACAAAGCTATCCCAAATTATTCAGGAACGAATACTAAGATTATTCGGCTACATTGAAGGCAGAGATAGTAATAACATGTTACGGATGGTGGTGGGCGGATGGTAGTACAGGGATGGATGGAGGATTCTAGATCAGGCAGCTCCAAAAAGACAGATAGACAGACCAAATTAAAGACATAACTGATACATCTCTCCAACATGCAACCAAGGAAGTCATAAATAAAAAACACTGGCGAGAACTAGTCCGAAAAATACGCAAACGGAATGAGTTTCCATAAGTCACGACTCTTCTGTAAAGAAGAATACGAAGAAGAGAAGAATATTGAAAATGCTAATTAATCACATAGGAAACTACGTAACTTTAACAATAAGTCTTCATATTAAGCGAGTACCTAAGAAAAAAATTGTTTAGTTGTTTTTCAAATTTTTGCTAAGCATTAAAAATGGCAGAAAATAAAGACTATTTTCGACATATTATGCTCTTCCATTTCCGAAAAGGCAAAAATGCTTCACAGACGCAAAAGATAGTATATGTACTGTAAGGGTGCCGTTGACGCTTCGAAGAACCGTAAGTGATTCAGAAAATTTTACAGACTTTACAGGCCTTACAGACCTTAGAACCTTAGAAGACCAGATAATCTTACAGACTTTATTTCTTTTACATTGAAAAATAAATTTTCCCCACCAGCATTGTACTAGAAGCTGCTCTACAAGAGCTACAAAGCCGGGAGAACCATTTGGCTTGAGAATAAAACTGAAAAAGAATTAGGTAATGTTCAGTAAATTTGCAAATCATAGACGCATTTCTGTTTTAGGGGGGGGATTTGGATATTGGGGATCTATATTGGGCAGAAGATTTTAATGGTGGGTAATATCGCCCGGGAGGTGGAACGACGTGTTAAATGTAGCAGACTACTAGTAGTGTATAAAATTAAAGTAGTGTATAAAATTATAGTGTTTAAGATCAAACTCTCCCTTTGTCTGAAGAGAAAAGTCTATGATGGGTGCGTCCTGCCCGTTATGACATAAGAAAGTGAAACATCACATCACCATCAGTTCAAAAACTTGGCGTATCCCAAAGGGGATTTGCATCACAAAACGAGACAGAAAAACCTTCACATAGATCCGAGAACAAACGAAAGTATGTTCTTCCATCATTGGAAGAGTAAAGTAATTGAAATGGAGATGGACAAGCCATACATCAAGGCGATGTGACGACAGATGGACCAAAATAATCCTGGGGTGACCATTGCTTAATCATAAATGTCCTCGAAGAAGACCAAAAACACGATGAACTGATGACATCATCAAGTATATTGAACCCGAATGGCAGAGGAGAACTCAGGACCGTGCAAGTTGGAAGCATCCTGAAGTGGATGGATCTGATTGCCGCAATACGATAATTAGTTATAACCGAAACGGTATTTTCATTGGAAACTCATCAAAAGCCTTTTTTTCATCATATTTATCGAATTTTTCATTGTTTGCTGATGTAATATCTTTTTAAATTGTATTCTTTGAACACCAGTTTTTGAACACTTCTCTTTGCACTGAAAAGCCCGTATTTGCTTAATTATCAATTGTTCATTAAATATACAACAATTACTATCACTTTTCTCTTCTTTATTAACATTTTTACAATTTAATATGTATATCTACAAGAAATTATATACATACAAAAATTGACACTAAATTAGAAGAAATTTACCACTAAACACTTAAACACTTTTTTCAACTTCTCGACGGGCGTTTCGCCAACCATGTTAGCCTTATCAGGATATAATTCATCATCAGATTGAATCATCTGCTGATGATGCTAATATGGTTATTCACTACGCACAATACGTGTTCTACAGCAAAAATTACTTTTCAGCCTAATTAAAACTCTTACAATATACAATTACTCAAATGGTCTTGTTCTTCCAGTTTACATTGCAAATTTTCTTTAAAATCTCCCTATAAAATAACAAATTTATAAAAGATATAATCTAGAAAAGTAGCCTGAATTTAACTTGTTTATAATCTTAAATCTTTAAATAAAAAATCTTAATTTTCAAACAATCTGGACATATTACGTCTCTATCTCTTTTGTTCATTAATAGCCTGGTATTCATCCAAATCAAAGTTATTTTCAAAGCCTACACCACTATATCGCAATAAAATTATCTTTATTTATGTTGCGTAAAACCATAAACATTTCTTGGCTTTAATAAGAACCTTATCAAGCAAGACGACAAATCAAAATTAGTTTGTGGTATTAAATTTTAGTAAATACTTTTACGGTAAGTCTTTAATATAGTTATTAATACTTGTTATAAAGATTAACTGGTAAATATTTTTCCAATACAAATGTGAAAGAGTATTCTGAAAAATTCTTGGCTTAAAATAATTATTACAATATCGAACTAATTTACTTTTTTTAGCATAATTTCCGTTTATCATTATCCCATTCCTACAGTAATTTTCCATTAGAACTCCCAGATATTTCGCTACAGGAGAAATATGTAATGAGCAAATAAGACTTTGAATTTTGAAAGAAATGAAAATAAAAATAGTATGAAAAATTGAGTGTGTATTGCTGTTATCTATAATACATATCCTATATTTTTCTATTCGCTCAAGGTAATTTTGAGGGTGCATGATTTTAACTATTGTAACTAAGTTCATAATCTAAGCTGTTTTCATTATCAATATTGTTTTTAATTGAGTCTTTCCCACATTTTTTTTTTACTTCTGCATGTTATTGATAACGCGGTATGTCGAAAAAATAATTGAACTTTTTAAATTTAAAGAAAACTACTAGCGCCATATATTGAAACAATATATAATCTGAAAGCTGTATATCTCCTCTATTAAACAAGACCGCCATCATTAGAATCGAAGAACGGATTGTGAAGTTATAGCACTTAAATAATAAATTTTGTTTCAAGCTCCGTAAAACTTTTACAGAAACATTTGAATTGATGAAAAAAGTGTATGGTGATGATTGCTTATCCCATACACGTGTGTTCGAGTGGTGACCACCCATGGTCAGGCTGGGCAAGAAACAAAAATCGCGATGAGATGATAACGGAGGGACATAACAACACCATAAAGTTCAAGACGCTAGTAGCACTTGTTGTTTTGTGATAGTATAAAAAATCGTCGTCCATCGAACCATTTCTTCAAGTTTGAGAAGAATACATGGAACCAAATCCATCCAAGCAAAAATCAAGAGTTTTGCAGCAAAACAGTAACCATTGCTTTTCTTATAGATGGAAGCGTTTTCTTTGGCAAACTTGCCCTTACTGTTACTACCACATAATGTTTGTCGTTTCTGGCATATGGTGAATCCATGTATTATTTTGTTATAAAATGCCAAAAAAACTCAGAAGAATAACATTTAAATAAAGTCTGAACACTCTTGAGAATAAAACATCATGTAAAATGTGGTCGACCCGATCTATTGACATATGTTCTATACCGGCAAGTTCTAGTAGCTTCAGTCGACGATTACCTAATCAGTTATTAGGACATTGTGAACTTTTGTGGCGATTTTGTTGGTCCTAGCGGTTTTGGGCGCCAAGCCTTCATCATCTTCAGTGAATGTAAAGCCATGTTTAAATTCAGCTGTTCATTTTTGTATCATCGAAAACAAAGTGGTAAAATATTTTAAAGTGGAATTTAACTTATTTATATGTCCGTCTGAGTTAAACCCCATAAAACAGGAAGCTTTATAACAGCTAAATTTTATTAAAAAAAATCTGAACTTGTATGATTTACTCGATTTCCACAAACAAGTATTCGATTGACACAAAAATTAATCGTGTTAGTATACGAGGGTTGCTATTTATGTATCCGGAATTAGCAACAATGGTGTTGCTAGACGCCATCTGACATATGCATCATTAAGTTTGATATTGTTGATTGTATATGTACTAAGAACGTTTTGTCATACGGACGCTATTTATGTTGTTTAGTGACTTGAAAATGTCATCTCAATCAAAAAATGGAATTAACTTGTGAGAATTTTCGAGCGATGATTTATTAATTCGACTTTCGACATGGATTATCTCAACAACAGTGCATCGATCAACTGACTTCGACTTTTGACGATAAAGCACCCTCTAAAACCACTCTATATCACTGGTTTAGTAAATTCAATAGTGGCCGTCGTTCGCTCAAGGGCGAATTTAAAGAAGGCCGTCCAAAATCGGTTATTGTGCCAGAAAATATCGATACAGTGCGCGCGAACTGATAAAGCAAGATCTTCATGTGACATATCGTAAGATTGAAGCATCTCTGGGCATTAGTATGATAAGCATACACAATCAACATTTAGCCTTGAAAAAGATTTGTACGTTTGCATTCCGCATAATTTGCAAGCGCCCAAAAAAGGCTCGTGTCGATTGGTGCAAAGAAATGCTGGAAAACGGCCCGTCAAGCTAAAATTGAGGATCCACTAGACACCGGATTGACCTTCGTTGATAATTTGCACAATAAAGGGCACATTTAAGGGCACATGTAAAAATTTCAAATTCCTCTCTTCTATATCCACCATGGCCTACTCAGCACTAAGCATTCCTGTACATTTCCCGCATAAGATGTATAATATTTTCGGGTATTCCTTTTTATTTTAAAACTTTCCATATGGTAAGGTGGGCTAAGCTGTCAAGTGCCCTAGCAAAATCAATTAGTAATAAGTATAGAATACAATCTTATCATTGATTTAACGAATGAATGATAATAGATGATCAAAAAAAGAACTAAATATCATATATATTTATTTAGTTTTAAAACATGGTGTTGGTACTTAATGGAGTCCTGCAGGAAGATTGTCCTATTGACAGTAGAACCCTTTACTTGAATCACCCCGTCTACCGAGAGACTGCCGCTCAGTTACTGTCAGTGCCCAATAAAGTTATTGGACCTGTGGGCCTCCTCTATGTTTTACAACGAGAACTAGCAGCCACTGTTCCCCATGATAGTGAGTGGTTTCATAATTTTTTCAATATCGTTATTTGTAATATCAATTCTTTTACTCTCAGAAAATGTAAATATACTTGGGTCAGATGATGTAACTACATGTTTAATAGTGGTTATCAGACATTCAGGTAAAAATATCAATTGAAATAGAAACATTTTACTAATTCCCCGACTGTTACAGGATCTGGAGCAGTAGCACTAGCTCATTTGGATGGATCTGGAACTGATGAAGCTGTATGTGCCATGATACAAAGAGTCCAAGAACTTGCTTTGGGTTATCCCGAAGGTCGCATAGAACTTCAATTAGTGGGAGGATTTACTGACCCCCACGGTTACTCAGAAGATTTGTTTTTCACAGTTATCAGTAAGTCAAATATATATATATATATATATATATATATATATATATATATATATATATATATATATATATATATATATAAATAGTAAAAAACTTTTTTTTAAATATAGTAATATAGGAATAGAATGATTCAACTGATATATGATATGTTTCGATGACTGAGTGCATATTATAGATAAAAATTTTTGGATTCAACAAAATTACTAGAAAAATTAATGCCAAGATGAAAGATGATGATGAAGATAAAGGATTTATCACCCCTTACATACATTGAGCTCAGAATGCTCTCCAAGCTCCCTATTCACATGATATGATACCATCTTGAATAGTTATATTAAAATCAAAATAGAATATAATTTGCTACGAGTCACAATTAATAACAGCATAGGAAGATTATATAAATATAGTAAAACTCTCCAACAACGTGCACGCTTGTAAGGTACCCACGATTATAACATACCGAATAACCAGTCCTGGACACTTTGTGTGGAGCCTTCCATTAGTTTTTGTTTTTTAACATACTCGCTTAGTACGTATTTATGATATAAAGTACTAACATTCCTGCTCCCCACACAAAAATGTGTTTTTACGTACTCTCTATTTAATACATAGTTTACTTGTTGAACTTGTAATGCTAGTAATCTGTGTTCAGTTCTTAAATATTGTTAAAGAACAGATAAACTAGAATAAATTTGATCAATTAAGATGGTTAGAGATTATTTGATCGTCGAACAAAGAGTTTCTATAATTAATGAAATTGAACAAGTATAAAATATTGGAATCTTATGAGATTTCCAGAATAACTAAAAGAATCTGCAAATCCATGCAAAAAAATATTGAGAATGCATTACCACAATGATTTACGTATCGAAGAAGCCTGAATAGGGGAGGGTTGGATACTACCGTGCCCTTAAGGGATTATATCTATAATATTCTACTGGTACGAAACAGAGCGACTCAGTCTTCATTATTAATAATACAGTCTACCAGGCAACCAACTTCTAATGCAATGTGAAAATGTCAGAAGTAAAAAAATATTGGTAACAACGGCATTGTCAAACTGGTCTGAGAATAGCGTGATTCTATTTAATAATACCGTGCGTTATAAATAATAGCCAATATATGAGTCAATCAACATTTATCTCTGAATAAAATTATTGTTATTATTATTATTAATTTTAACAGTAGTCGCAAAGGAAATTTCATTTCATTCTTTATGGATCTTTAACACTGCATTCTTTATGGATCCAGCTGGAACAACTGCAATACGAAACCATACTTCCTTGTCCCGACCAATTCTCCACATATAGTGCAAAGGCCATTAACAGTTTCAGTATTATAATTTTCTTTGTCTGTGTCCATGTCATCATAATCGTCGTCATTGCATAATTGTACTAGAAGAGCTTGATCATCGCTGCTGGAAATGAACACTCTTCTCTTGATAGTTTTTCTATTTGCTAAGGATTTTCCTTTTTTTATTATTGTTGTATTTATTCTCTTTTAAACTTCTTTTCCTCTCCTTTTCTTCTAACTCTGTCTTCAAGGGAGTGGCAGTCAATATTTGTGAGTGTTGTTTCTTGGAACGTCTTTTAATTTTCTGAATTTTTTGAGGCACTGGACTTAAGATTTGCAAAATCGAAGTGAGGAACGAGTAATGGCTTTGAACGCATAAATTTTTCCAGGCCTCTGCACAGTTGAAACTCCTGTTTCATCAACATTAAATATTTTGGCTGGAAAAGTATTCTTCTTCATCATTTGCTCTAAATTACTAAAATACTCTCGCTCGTTGGTTCCGGAGCTCCGGAGAGTTCCCAGGATTTCTTTTTAAGAATGCATACACCCAGCACTGACCTGCCATGCCTTTCTCTGCTGAAAAAATGTTTTTACTGTTCTTTGCAACAGCAAATGCATAAGTCAGTTTGCGTAGCTGTTGTGTAATTCCAAAACATGTTTTCAAAATTCCAAAACTCCTCTTCATCATCCTTTGAAAACGTTGCCTACCATCCCAGTCGGCGATCATAGTACTCTCCTTTTTTTTAATCTGTCTGTTATGGATAATTCTGGAAATCCATACTATCTTGGCACTTATTTTATTTTCCTTCCAGCATGTACGGTTTCTAAAGCAGCCTGCATTTATAGTGGGTCCCAAGTTCCCTTTTTTCTTTTTGTTACACATTCAGTCCTCTATAAGAGAACAAACAATAGCAAAATACACAGTTGACAATAGCGCGCAATTGTCAAACTACGCCATTTTGTTTTGACACCACGTCAATATCTACGAATAAGATTTTAGCCATAAAAACTCATTTCTACTATATCTAACACAAATTTATGCTTCAAAGTTCATTACTACAATATAGTTTATCATGAAAAAAGTGGAATATACCTTAAATCCGTCAGTTATACAAAAATTATAAGAAATGCAAGCGAAAGTTGTTAGTGACAGGTGACGCTTCAATCACAGGTGGTCGGCTATTACCGCTTGGGGAGCAGTTTGTTGGTAGCATTAGGCATGATTCGATGCGCAAACAGGCATGGTTTACTATAGACAGATTTGTAATTATGTGGTGGCGCGTTATTATCGACCCCGCGCAATTATCCAACTCTCTCCTACTCCAATAAGTGGCTCCATACTTCATCTTAAAGCACTACAATTCGCTAAAATGTTCAAAGTTACAAGATTTTCTTGTGATTCGAATTGGTTGCATAGATTTAAAAAACTATACAGCATAAGTGCTAATAAGATCCAAGGAGAAATTGTAAATATAAATATAGACAACTTTACTGATTTGATTAAATCAAAATTGGTTGTGATATTTTAAAAGCTGAAGAAATTGCCTGTTAACCTCACACATTTTCGAAAGTGAATTATGATCTTGGGACAACTACTTGGGTAAGTCCAAATAAGCACTTTTTATTGCTTATTAACAATTGTCCTGCTCATTGTTGTATTTTAAATATGAAGAACGTTACAATAGAATTTTTATCGCCAAATTTGTAATAATAATAATAATAAATGCCTTTATTATTTCATTAAATGTTAATGGAAAGGGTGAAGTCTAGCTCAAACAGCTACTCATACTCAACCCGTATGCAAAAACCAATTGCAATACAATTACATAGTATTCGACATAAATAAAGTTTATATACAGAAACTAACATTCTGCAGATAAAAATAAAAATAAGAACAACGTATGTGTGCGAAAGTAAAACACTCAAACAATAATAAATAATAGCTCAGCCTGTATTTAAAATTACAAAACAATGATATAAAGGAAAATAACTACGATTCATAAAAGAAAAATGAAGATAATCATACATTAATATACAATGTTCTATCTCTGCTGATAGCAGTTATTTTTTAAATTTAAATCAAATGTGCTTTCTGTAGAACATTAAATAAAATCTCAAATCTCTACTTAGAGAATTAAACAATTTAGCAGCATTGTAGTTGAAAGAACGATGAAACATGATTGAGCTATAAAGTGGCACCATAAGAAGGGCACTGTGCTGAAGGTATTAATCATGAATAATTCGTCAAAAATTCAATTTATTCTTAAAGCAAAGTGGTGAGGACGTAATCATTAAACGTTCAGTACTCAATAGTAAGCTATATTTAAGCAAAGAGTCGATCTTTAACATATGTTCTGCAACTAGTGGATAAAAGTGTTATTCCCAGTGAAAAAATTCATCGACGGCTGCTAACCTTAAGTGTACATGCGATATATATATATATATATATATATATATATATATATATATATATATATATATATATATATATATATATATATATATATATAATCATCATCATCATCATCATCATCATCAGCCCGCATCGATCCACTGCAGGATGAAGGCCTCCTCAGCATGCCTCCAACCTTCACGGTCCTGGGCTTTCCTCTGCCACTCGGGTCCAACAAACTTAACGATGTCATCAATCCATCGTGCTTTCGGTCTTCTTCGCGGACGTTTGCGATCAAGCGGAATCCACTCCAGGATTGCTTTGGTCCATCTGTCGTCCCATCGCCTCGCTACATGGCCTGCCCATCTCCATTTCAACTGTTTTACTCTTCCAATGATGTCACAGACTTTTGTTTGTTCCCTGATCCATGCGCAGGACTTTCTGTCTCGTCTTGTAATGCCAAGCATACATCTTTCCATTCCCCTCTGTGCCACCCGAAGTTTTTGAATTGATTGCGATGTGAGTGTCCAGGTTTCACTTCCGTATGTCATAACGGGTAGAACCCACTGATCGAATACTTTTCTTTTCAGGCAAAGTGGGAGTCTGCTCTTAAACACTATGTTGAGCCTACCAAATGCCTGCCAGCCACATTTAATACGCCGTTCCACCTCCCGGGCGGTATTCCCCTCCATGGAAATCCTCTGCCCAAGATATATAAAACTGTCCACAATCTCTAAATCCCTTTCTAGAACTGAAATTCTCCTGTCCTGAGCTAAGTTATTGAACATAACCTGAATCTTTTTCAGGTTTATATATATATATATATATATATATATATATATATATATATATATATATATATATATATATATATATATATAAATATATATATATGTATATATATATATATATATATATATATATATATATATAAATATATATATATATATATATATATATATATATATATATATATATATATATATATATATATATATATATATATATATATATACATATATACATACATCAATAGTTAGGAGTTATACACGTTCGACTGTTGGGTTCCACAATCTCATGTAGAACGCACAACAACCTGCGTCTCCGCCATAATGAGCAATGGTTAGTTACTTGACCGGGAGGAAGCCCCACCCATCCCTTACATTGGAGGCCATATGTTTCGTCTGTTGGTGGTTATACTCATCAGTCTAACTGATGAATCGGTGGTCATTAGTCGGAGTCTCACTATGGCGGAGACGCAGGTTGTTGTGCGTTCCACATGAAATTGTGGAACCCAACAGTCGAAGGTGTATAACTCCTAACTATTGATGTATGTATATATGTATATATATATATATATATATATATATATATATATATATATATATATATATATATATATATATATATATATTTCAAAAGCATAACAGGTTTCACAAAAGGGCAACAGAACATAATTTAAAAATTCCTAATTCTGTCTAACTGAATTTGATGTCAACGATGAGATAGCCTGATGCTGATGAAGTGGATGAAGAAAATATACCTCTGAATATCTATTTGACTACAAGCAGTTAAGATCTAAAGTTAATTAATTGTACTACAACAAACAATTTTGTTGAAGTAGATGATTAATGGTTAATCTTACAACAGAATCATATAGAGCAAAAGATTGTTATAGATATTGACGATGCGGAATAAATTGGAACTGAAGAAGTTGATGAAGATTTAGAAGAAATGCACCTTAATATTGATATGATGCCATACAAGAAATAACAAATGTAAAGTGGTTTTAGAAAGTAACAATTTTTATGAATCGCTGCAAGGATAATTACAGGTTATTTTTTAGTTGTAAAAACAAAATTATTTGGTTTAAATTTTTATCCATTTTTTTTTTCATGTTTCATGAAAATACCGTAAAAATATCAAAATTGATTCTGTTTAATGTACACCTATCGTAAAATTTTATGTTATTATTTTTATATAAGCGACTATATAAAATAACAAATTATTCGGAATTAGTATACGAAAAAATTGTTTTAGAGTAAAATTGGATCAATAATTTGTTTTTTTTTTGGTTTTTCAATCAGTATGATAATTTTTAAGTTGGATAGTACTTGGGAAAATGAAAACGGATTTTTTAAATTTCTCCATGAGCATATTTTGAGATGATGTAATAAAATTTGAAAAGCGTGACTTCTTTTTCTATTCTTAAAGTTCCCAACTTTATTAAAGCCAATAAACGTGTTCTATCATTTTAACATAAACAGTTGTGCATATTAGGATATAAATATTGACAATAATGTTTTACAGACTCATTTCACAAGCACCCAGTTGAAATTGATCTTACTCTCGCTTGTGTTGGAGAACTCAACACCACAATAAGAGGAGGTATTCATTGGCCTATTATATACGGAATCGGAGTTAATGTCAAGACCGGAGAAATATTTCCAGGAACCTTTCCAGATAAAGGACCCGACCAACCTTTGCGATGTGCCCGATATCTTACTGGTATTCCTCAGGTATTAAAATATATTTTTTAAATATCCTCATGAATTTAATTCAAATCATATTATTTCATCACTGAGGCCTAAAATAACCTCTTCAATTTTCGCCACCGTGTGAAAAATCGAAAGAATAGCTGCAATTTCAATTTCTAATTCCTTAGTAATCAAAACACATTTGCTTAAGCTTTCAACGAAAATCACAACGGTAGATAATTATCCACGAAATTAGAAGTAAAATGTGATAATACACGTGATGACTTCATGATACAAAGGTTGCTATTTATGTATCCGAAATAATAAATAAAAACAAATATTTATCATTGAAAATGGTTTTATTGTTTTTCAAAATACACTTTTGCATATGTTTTAACCAATTTTCACAGCACTTTTTCCCGCCACTTTTTCTGTCGTCGAGAATCGTTGACCACGTAGTTTATTCTTCACGGACGGGAACAAAAAGAAAGCATTGGGTGCCAAATCAGGACTGTAGGGCGAAAGACCCATCAATTCGATGTTTTGACCGGTCAAATATTGAGTTATTGAGTCCGGCGTGTGAGAGCTTGCGTTGTCATGCTGAAGAATGATCCTGCGTAGCTGGTTGTTTTTTCTTATGTCTTCAGAACTTGTCTTTGAACTTGCAAACAAATGGTTGTGTACCATTCAGATTTGACAGTTCTACGATTATCTGTTGGCATTGAAGCCACATGCCCAATATATTGTTGGGTTTGGCTCATTTTGAAAGACTCATTCAGTCGACTGCTGTTTACTTTCGGGCTCATACGCATAAATCCAAGCTTAGTCACCTGTGTAGATACACGGCTTTTGACGGAGAACGATTGTATTGTTTGAGCATTTTTTTACACCAGTCGACACGAACCTTTTGTTTTTTTTTGAGCAATTGTCAAATTATGCGGAATCCAATGCACACAAATCTTTTTAACGGTTAAATGTTCATGTAAACTCTTATGTATGCTTGTCATACTAATGCCCAGGGATGCCTCAGTCTCACGATATATTACATGACGATTTTACTTTATCAGTTCACGCACAGCATCGATGTTTTCTGGTACTACAACCGATTTTGAACGGCCTTCTTTAGATTCGCCCGTGAGCGAACGATGGCTACGATTAAATTCACTAAATCAGTAATATACAGTGGTTTTAGAAGGTGCTTCATCGCCAAAAGTCGAAGTGAGTCGGTCGATGCACCGTTGTTGAGATAATCCACGTCGAATGTTGTAATAAATCATCGCAGGAAAATTCTCAAAAGCTAATTCCATTTTTTGACTGAGATGAAATTTTCAAGTCACTAAACAACACAAATAGAGTCCATATGACAAAACGTTGTGAGTACGTACAAAGTGAACAATATTAAACTTAATGATGTATATGTCAGGTGGCGCCTAGCAACACCATTGTTGGCAATTCCGAATACATAAATAGCAACACTCGTAACATACAATTTAACAAGCAATCCTCGACACCTACGGTTAAAATAGAACTACCGATTTTAATTATGATGATGAATATCAATCAATATAAATGAAATATTCGATGTAACTGTTGTTTCGTAACTCTCATAGAAAAATCACGAAGAAAAAACCTTTGTGTGAGTAAAAGCTTGGATGTGGGAGATGATTCCCCCTCTCCTACACACATGTATAACAAATTTACTAGGCCTTCAACATAATTCGGGGCTCCTACGTACCAACTGCAAAACATATTCAAATAAGATTTTTTTCCATCGTATAATGTATAAAATGTATTCAAAATACAACTATTTTCCCGGAAACACAATTTTATTTTCCTTACAAGTGGCAATATCACCAAGGTTCCAATATCGCCAAATCGCAATCGCATATCGCCAACGTTCAATGTTAGGAAAATTGAGTTTTTTATTTCATCGTTCTCTTAAGGTATCATTTGAGAATAAAATATAGTATAAAGTAATAAAATGTAGTATTTTCATAGCCATTTTTTCCAAACGTTTCGGTATAAGTTTGGTTTGATTTTTTACAAAAAAAAAAGGAAAACTTACCCATTAATGTCAAAGTTGAAAGTATTGTTTTATTAAATTAAATCTTCAAAATGTCCATCATTTGAGTCTATGAAAACCTGGCACGATTCTAACCTATTTTCGCGAACACGTTGAAAAGTCCTAGTACATTTTTAATCCGGTTTCTTCTTATCCGTTAATAAATATCGTTATATTCGTGTACAAAATACAATTTTGGTTTTAAATGCAATTTAAATACACACTGAAATAATTTTTGTAAACCAATATGGGCTGATCATCTCAATTTGTCAATACTACGTTGCCACTTCTATTTTTGATGTATGACTGATTATTAATTTTCAAAGAATTATTTTAACAATGTTCATTAATGTATTTGTAATTTATTCGTTAAATAATATCCATTTAGTATTTGCTAAATATGCTTTTGCCCTGCTTTTATATTCGCATAAAATGATAATTCTTATCACAACTTTTTGATTGGCGTTATAACTTTGCAATTTTTTTTCGCGGAAACCCTTACATTTTTAACCATTATTTTAAGGAACTTTTTTTTTTAATGATGAGAAGAATCGTTTTACGAAAGGTTACGGTTAATTTTACGAAAGTTATTTCCCTTACAACCTGTATAACTTGAAAAATTAGTTAGTTTATTAGTAGACGTAGACGATATCGTTCAAAAAGTCAAATGTCAACATTTGAAGTACTGTCTTCTTTCAACTGTAAAAAATACTGCTTACGATTTGTGCGACTTTATGAGATAATGCTGTTTCGCAACAGTGCTTGTAACAATTGAAAAGTCCAGGGAAAAAACGATGAAAGTCTTTTTTTACAATTTTTGGGAAATCGAAAAACAAACTTTCAAGTCGCCCCAGCACTATGATTTTATGAAATTCACCATTCTGATGAGTTGATTTACTGCTACAAACTTTTCCCTAAGAGATTGTATAAAAATAACCAACAAAAGTAACCAATAGGTATTTAAAAAATAAACAAAAATTGCATTTCAGTTTAAAACATTTTTGGTAAAATACCTAATGTTTATTAAGAAAAAATCAACCATAAATTCTTAAAATGTATAAATATAAGATTGGATTATTATAAAATGTGAAAAATAATGTATGCAGTCAAAAACCATCAAAGATAAAGATACAAAAATCGGCTATTTATTTAGATAGGTATGAACAAAAAATGTATACCCCCTAATTTGTAAAACAGAAAATACTATTATATACTAAATATACAATTTTTTTTAAATAAATTTCTTTAAGCTTCCTGTTAAAAACCTAGGTGTCAAAAGATTAAAATTTTAAGAAGTATTTATATAGTAAAAAAGTGAGATTATAATACATTTTTTGCTAAAATAAAAACTAACACTCTTATTTATAGATCCTGAATCTTCGTAATCGATGAAGGTATCTTCGCTATATTTTTCAAGAGTGTAGTCTAAACGAAGAGTATAATAAAATAATTTAGCTTCTTCATTCACTAAAAATTTCAACAAAGGTTGCAAGTCTTCGTTTTTTTGCAGATGAGATAGATATATAGTGTTTTTAAGTGTTCATTGGTGGCTGTCTCATCTCTTTATTTTGACTTCTTTTCGTAGCTTCCCACAGTACTTTATTTTTTTATATTCTCCAAAAAATGCAGATCTATGAAAAATATACTTTGTTGAAGTGCGAATGATCTGTAAACTGCGGATGATTCTTGTTGGAAATGGACACTTGTCGCTGTAAATAGTAGTGAGGTATTCAGTCCATGCCTTGAAAAAGCTTTTATTGACAGTTGACCACAGTAAATAGTGACGGGTTGCTTCGACTCTCCCTTATTACTTTCTTCCAGTCTTCTGGCAGTTCCACGCTAGCCTTTTGATCTATTCTGCTCATATCCCGGTCGCAATATAGATATGAATGGCCACGAACCACGAACTTGAACATTTTCAAACCTTTTTTTGTATGAACAAGGGAAGACAGGTAGCGCATAACCGTATAATATTTATTTTGGCCCGCGCATGAGTCACAGAAAATTACTAACTGTTTAACTGTTGGTGGAAGAATCTTGGTGACGTAGTGATTTAAGAAAGAGCAGACATCATCAGATCCTTTGCACGCTATACTTTCATCGTACGTGTAGAATACCGCAGCATCAGTTGATTGAACATAAATATTAAAGGAATATACATTTAACTGACGTTTATAGTACGAGTCAATAGTTGTTCCATTTGGCAATGGTAGGTTTTTCTATAAGTCCATAGCAGTCGCAACAGTTTGGGATTTCTTCGAGCATTGTTTCTTCCACTATCTTTTTAAATCATAAAACTTGTCTGCTTTACGAAATTGCATTTCTTGTGCTACTTCTGAACTTTTCAGCTCATCTTCTTTTGTTTTTTTGATCTCATCAATTATTGTATGTTTAATAGAATCATTCAAATGATTTTTAACAAATTTGAAAATGTCGCAGGTGCTACAAGTATCTTTCCGGGGGTAACCAAACGCAAAGTTAAAATCATTATTAAAAATTGTCCTAAAGCTTTCGTAGGACACGTTATTTCCAGGATGATTCGTATTATATATCGAGGCAATCTTGGCAGTATTGAGTTCCTCTGGCAAGTACAGCTTCTTAGTATCATTTAACGAATAATGTGACTGCCAACTCTTTAAAGACTTAATGAGGTCCTTAATTTTCATAACCGTTTCATCCGTCAATTTATGTGGTCTGGTGTTATGTTTCCCCGGCATATCTTTAGGACTAGATCCAGTTGATGATAAAGAGCTTTGTAGGATCTGGGCCGGCCGTGGTGTTATACCGAATGTAGCTATAAAACCTTTGTAATAAATTTGAACGTCTACAAAAGCACCATTTTTTAATATTCTTACCCGGTAATTACAAACCGAGCAATGTTTACTTAATCAACCACTATTAAGTACGCGCAGTACAGAAACAAGACCACTCAGGTAACTGCTTTGTTCGTCTTAAGTACCCATCCCATTAAATTCCGTAATTATATAATTTATCTCCATCTCATTCACTTCTTCAAAAGATTTAAAACGTTTGCAATTGCAATTTTTACTTGTTTCATGTGATGATAATCTGAGGTTTTTCATTAATTCTTACATTCGTCCATGTTTTTTCCTTTTCCTAGTTTTTTTCCGTAACATTCTCCACTATATCACTCAACTCACAAGCACTGTCCATGGTATCTTAATATAAAATGTTAATGTTTATATTATATTAATTATCTAATATTATTTGAGAATAAAAAACTATTATAAAACAAACGATTAACAAAACTGATATGACCAAATTTTTGATTAGTTTTGATAAGAAAAGATTGAGGTCTGATTGAAGAAAAAAGAAAAGCGTGAAATAAATAATGTAAACAAAGATACTGCGCATGCCCCGTGATAGGAAGGCTGGTGGAACGAACAGACATTCATCGTTCTTCCCCGATTTTGCTTGAACCTCATCATTTTTTCCCTCTATCTGTTTTATTAAAATAGAGTTTTCAGTGTTTTTTTCTTGACATATCAGATTGACCTTTAGCAAAGTTATAGTTTCACTAAAAAGCCGTCAGATGGTGCAAAAACCTCAAAATCAAAAAAAAAATCAACCTTCATCGTTTTCAGCCAAAAAAGTGGCGAAATGGAAGCATTGCTAGAAGAAAATTCTTGTCATACACTGCCATATCTCAAACTCATAAGGAACTCAGAATAATAACGCAAAACTATTTCTAAATCTTTGCGCAAGCTAGAAAAAATTCAAACGCCAAATTGTGGGGAATATAGGGCCGTTGAACTCACAGCTGGAAATCAGTGTAGATAATGATTTGATGTTATTTTATCATTGCTCTCCAGATTCAAGAAAATGAACTTCCAGCATGAGATTGTGCCTGTGCCGAAACGTGGATCCTTTACGATAATCCGAAGAGGCAAAAATCTTAGGTTAATCCTGGCGAGCCATCAACCTCTATACGCGTCAAAAAAGTATTGCTGTATATGACCGTTGTCAATAGCAAGTGATTCGTGTTCGTAACGTTTTAGAAAAAAAGGTCTTATATTACCAACGAAAGAAGGGAAGTAATTTTGCCTTGGGAAATCGTAGTGCAACATACAACATAAAGGACTCTTCAAACAATCACAGAGTTGAACTGAGAGATTTTAACGCACCCGGTGTATTCCCCAGACTTGGTCCCTTCAGATTTTTATCTGTTCCGATTCCTACATCACCTCATCTCTTGAGGAAGTCGAAAAGCTTGAATGACTTTATCGCCTGGTAACCTATGATTTCTGAAAATTTAGTTCATCATGTTCGTCATGTGGACAACAAAATTCGAGAGAATCGACGATTCACGAATTCAAAGTTATCAAACTAATTTCCACAAGTTTCAAGGTCAATTTTTTATACTATTGTTTCCAAGAAACTGAATTATCGAAAATTATGTTCTTGGTGGATTCCAAGACTGCTTCCTGACGATCACAAAACAAAGAGATTGGGCTGTGCTTTATGGTTTTTTAACTCGATGCAATCAGGGAGGAGAAGAATTATTTGACTACATCGTTACAGAAGATGAGACTTGTGTGTCTCACATGACGCCTGAGTCCAAGCAACAGTCAGTACAATGGTGACACTCATCGTCGCGAACCAGAGTGAAAGCCAAACAGACAATTTCAGCACGAAAGATCATGGCAATTGTCTTTTGGGGCAGGAAAGGAATTTTGTTAGTGGATTTTGTGCCGAGAGGCACAACAACCAATTCTGATACATATTGTGTCACCTTGAGAAAATTCCGGCGTGCGATACAAAACAGGTGGAGTGGCCTACTATCTTCTGGTGTAATGTTCCTCCATGACAATGCAAGGCCACATATTGAGACACATACACAAGGTCTAAACAGGTCTTTTGAATGAGGAGAACTGGATCCTCCACCTTAGAGTCCAGACGTTGCACCCAGTGATTTTCATTTGTTTCGGTACTTAAAGTTCCTTAGTGATAAACGATTCAACAACGACGAAGAAGTTAAAACTATAGTCATGGATTGAGCTTCTCCACAGACGGCAGATTTCTTTGACGTCGGAATTCAAAAATTTGTTGCGCGGTATGACAAATGTTTGAACAAAAATGGAAATTATATAGAAAAGTAGATAAAAGTATGTAGAAGTGTGTAAAAGTATGGAAAAAAAATTATTTTAAGAATATTTTTCTTACTAATAAACGGACCTTATTTAAAAAAATATACCAGGTAGAAAAAATCAGCGAGACCCAGATCAAAACAACAACTTCGCTTCTCAAAATGTCGTGCCAGTTAGAATTAAAATAACACTTTTCTTAAAGTATTTTTCTACAATCAAACTTTAACTTTAAAACTTAATTTTCCAAATTATCCTCAAACGATTCGGAAATATTTTATTTTAGGTATTGGATATTTACGACTGCAGCTTAGGACTGCTACGAATTGGACCCTTTAATTACGAACCATTGAGGGGCGTAGATTTATGGTTGGAGCAAAGCGACGAATTCATCTTGCAACAGCTCTCAACCACTCCCGAAGTACAGCCGCCACATTTTGTAATGCAGGTACGATCGTATCTTTTAACGTTAGAGAAATTATATACCTTAGATATTGTTTTAGATTAGAGCGGCATTAAAATACATTCAAAGCAATCAATTCCCTGCCATAACGGTATTTAGAGATAATCGACCACATTACTTCAGAAGAGATGAACATTCAGGTCTGTGGACTCCAGTTCGTTACTAATCACTGACTATTTTTAATTATATAACGTTGGGCGTGTTTATTTTAAAAATGTTTTCAAACTCAAGTTGCTTATATAAAAGCTTTTTTCTTACTTTAATTACATAGGATCGTAAAACATCACATAAAAGGTTCGGGCAAAAAGAAGTCCACCTTAGTTTTTTCATATTATTTAAATTTTTACTTCCTCACTTTTGGTTTTCTTTTTCGCATAAACAACACGGTTTATCAAAGTTTAAAATCAACTTTTCTATTAGAACCTTCGGTGTAAAACACTAAACTCAATGAGATTTACCACTAAACATCAAATCATTTTTTTTTAATTCTCAACGAGCGTTTCGCTAACCATGTTAGCATATTCAGGACAAGATTTGATTTGGATTAATCATCTCCTTAGTTCTAATTACCATCAGATTAAATAATCTCCTGATGATGCTAACACGGTTAGCGAAACGCGCGTCGACAAATTTTAAAAAATTTGATTTGATGTTTGGTTTTAAGTATCTTCGTATAAGTTTGAAAGTGTTTTGTTTACTTTAAGATGATTAAAAAATCTAAGAAGAAATTAAAATATTATTTTTTAGTTAGGACAAGAAGATTGCATACGTAATATTAAAAATATTACAAATTTATTAAAAGTCACAAAAATTAGAAATACTCTCATCTTAGTATCCGGTGTAGGCTCCTCATTTCTCGAATGCCAGAATCAGACAATTTGAAAGACAGTTATAGAGACAACGGATTGATTGACTTTTCAGGAGGAAAAGGACTTTAGAGGAAATTTGAACCACTCTTCCTGAATTGCTCGTTTCAGATCATCAATGTTTTGAAGTAAATACAAATGACCGCAGATTTTTCCAATTAGGTTAAAGTCTGGAGACCTCACAGGCCAATTTAAAACACTAATGTTTTCCTTCAAAAAACAATATTTTACCACTTTTGCTCTGTGGACTGCTGTATTGTCCTATTGGAAAACAAAAAAATTCTTTTAGTATTGTTTGGAAGTACTTATTCAATTGATTGCCGTTTGATAGCCGATTCCATTAGCCTCTTAACTTCCCATATCATCGCATTTCCTCCACAGGCTTTTCCTTCTTCCTTTTTTTTCCCCGAAGGTCATAAAAATAGTAATTACACTACTCTACAATATTCAAACTTTTTTATCACACGAAAACGCCCGTCTAATTTAGATGCTACTAGGCCATCTAACAAGAATATATTAATAAAAAAATAAACACGTCAGGTTTCTTTGTGGCATTCAAATATATATTTAAAAAAAATGTACGAAAACATACTTACACGTACACAATTATCCACTTTTACACAATATTTATGATTTTCGCGAGTACTTATCGTCCGGTAGGTGCCTTTTCAATCCCTAGCAACATCCCAGGTGTCCATTTTCCTTGATATCGCATCTCTATAAGGGAAATATCCTGGTGGAATCTCTCACATAGCACCCAGGTTTTCAGGGAAAAAAATCCAAATGTGAGTCCAGGATATGTATCTTCAAGGACATATTACACCCCAGAGCCTTGTATGAGATCAAAAGTTCATTAATTAGTCTGCCCTATGGTTACTCAAAGAGTTTTTCAAATTAACAAAACATTTCCTGACGGTTTTTTTTAAGATCATTTAGTTTTTACTGAAAACTGTTATCCTTCATTAGTTCCTTTATTTGAGGACCTACAAATATCCCCTTTTTAATTTTTGCATCACTAATTTTGGGGAATTTCTCTTTCAGATATAAAAATTCACGCTATCCATCGCTTTTACAATTTTTTTATGAGGCAGAGTTTTATATGCAGGGGTGGTGAAAATACATCTTCAGAGTTCACTAGAGATGTACTTTTAATATTCTTTTGTGCTGGAGAAGGTGACGCTTTAGCCACTCTTTCTTTATATAGTAATTTTTTCTATCTCTTCTGTCCCATTTGTGAATAAAACGGCAATGTTTTGTGTAACCAAGCTACTGCCCAAACAAAAGAAACAATGTGTTTAAAATGTCCACAAATTTTCCAGGAGTATTTACTGTATTCAATCTTTTCAAGAAGGAATTTCATATTTTCCTAGGTTTCTTTCATATTAGAACCATGAGCTAAAGATACTAAAGCAAGTATATTTCCGTTGTGTAGCAACACTGCCTTCAAACTAGTTTTCGATGAGTCAATGAACTTGTTATTACTTGTTTGATAATCAAAATTTAACAGATTCATTAGTGCACCAATGTCATTATCATAAACCAAATCATCTGCTAGAAAAAATAAGGTTTCAATTCATCTTCGCGATGGCGAAAATAGAAAAATGTTTGTTCTGGGAGAAAGTAGATTCCAGCCGTTTAATCTAGATCCCAAAAGCTCAGCCTGTTTTTTATATAAATGCGTACCGTACCGTAATGTACCAAATCACCTTATGTCAATAAGTGTGGTTCTTTTAAAGTACTTAGTTCATAAGTTGGATCACACTCTCTATCTAAGTTATCGTCTTGACTAGCAGCAGCTTCTTGAGTTTCTAATAGATTTAGAGGTGCTGGCACGGCAATTCGACACTATGTGCGATTGGTCTTTTTGCAGATTGGTCTTTTTCCTTTTCATTATTTTTTCTTTGGAAGAGTGGAGCAGTCCTAACGGTTTTTATCTTCGTTTTAACGCCAGTTCTTAGTGCTATTTGAGGAAATGTTAATGCAGAGTTGAAAGCTAACTTAAAATAGTTTAGTTAAAATAGTTTTTTCTTTTTTTTTTGTTAAGACAAGCGGCTTTATAGCAGATTTTTTTTCCCTAGCCTCCGGACTTTTTAGTAAATTCGAAATCACCCTTCTACCCCTCTGTCCGTTTTCCTGCAGATTTCGGAAATAGAACAATAAAATGTCCAACTAATGTCAATATGTTGCACGTTCCATTTTTATAAGTTTACTGACTAACAACGGAGACAGAATTCTATTAGCTTAGTATATTTACTAA
Organism: Cosmopolites sordidus; assembly: GCA_031761425.1. Lineage (NCBI taxonomy): Eukaryota > Metazoa > Arthropoda > Insecta > Coleoptera > Curculionidae > Cosmopolites > Cosmopolites sordidus. Next base: position 166,599 of record JARFXV010000239.1, read on the forward strand.
GTGGTATTTGCTACCTTTTTGTCCCACCTCAAAAATAATATTTTTAATATTTTTTATATAGTAAATTTCTTTCATTATCTTCGAACGAACAAAATACTTTCAAACTTTGGTAAGCCAAGTTGTTTATGCAAAAACGAAAATCAAGAGGCAGGTCGATCAAATTTAAAACAAGTTATGTTACTTTTTATCTCGCGTTATAAATACAGAAAACTCTAAACATATAAACAATTCGTTTGAAATCAATTAGAAAACATTTTACTACCCATAAATATCATGAAATGAAAAAAAGTCATTGACTGCCTTTGATTTGTCTTAACTATGTAGATAGCATTTTAAATATCAGTTGTTAAAATAACATTTTTATTTTTTAAATATATATAAATATGTTATAAATAAATTATAGTGATGGTTTCTTAGATTAAAATTTAAAACCATATAATGTAAATATTTTTTGTTTATTCTATAGAAATTATACATTTTTAAAACTGTTATTAGTGTTCATTATTTCTTATCTGTCTTTCAGTGTAACATCAAAAATAGTTTTAATTTTTAATGCCATTTAGCGCTTTTTATCGAATCCTTACGTTGGCAAACATTAAACAAAGTAACGCACATCTACACCGAGAGGAGTCGCTACCATGCTAGCTGCCGACACTATCGGGCCATTTAGTCCCGAAACCCACGTAATCCATAAATGTGGACAACCAACATAGCAAGTTACTAATGATTAAATCTAGTGACAAACCGGACGGCGACCTAGGACGCGCGACCCAATGATCAAGATAGTTAATCTAATGGGCGTTACAGGGGGTGGCACTATCAGACAAAACCATCGGCGACTTAACTGCGACCCAGCAGGTAGCCGCCACCCAGTCAGCTATGGTTTTCTAATCAGCCTGTCACACGTTGTCCCAGGAAGCGGACACCTGAATGGAATGGCTTGATGTGAAAGTGCTTATTTTTGACGTTCAATTTTTGAAGTTTAATAATTCAAAATGAAGTTTGAAGTTAAATGGGATGATGCTTTTGGTATATTCTATGCTAACATTTTTGATGTCTTTTTTTGTATTTTCGTCGTTTCACAATGTGAAGGTTGGTTAGCTGTTTCCCAGATCGCGAATCAAATGGTCAAAATTAAGTAGCACGTCCTAGGCCGCACCACCCAGGTCGCTTCGTCGTCACTAGCCCATCAAGAAATTACTAATTTTCTTAAACAGTTTTTATAAATAATATTTTTCTTTGAATTATATACACCGTTTAGCACTAATAACGAAAGTAAACATAACATTTGCCTAGTCCTACATTATTTAGAACTTAAAGCAAAAAAAATTATAAAAAGTCCATCAAAGTAGATGAAGGAGGGAAGGAAGAAAATCTATCGAAGGAAGAAAAACGAAGAGAGGCGCATGCCGTAGATTTGTTATGGAAAATATTGTGCAAAAAATCAAATGCGAACAACCAAAATTATTTAATTTAGATAACCAAATGTATTTAAGAGGTACTTTTAAAAAAAATTTTTGTTGCTCACAAAGCATAGAAAATATTCAAAATATTACGGATCAAATTTCTATGACAGATCTAGGGGAAATTTTAGTAATATTTCTGGTGGCAAATGAAACCACTTTTAAATAATTCAACATAAAAAAATTAAACTTCCTAATCTTAAATAAATCACTAGTCACGTTGGTTACATGATTAAATGAAGGCTTTGTATATTAAATATTTATATTATTTCAATTTATAAGTTGTTCACATACCACATCAGTATCTATCTAATTACAGTATGATCTCCATGTGCGCATAAGTTTGGTTCCACCGTCTTTCACAAGTAGTAACTAACTACTCGTGGGCCCCATATTTTTGGATTTATGAGGCAAAATTAAAATAAAAACATTGTGCTGCATAATATTTATTTAAAATTATATACCATGTGTGGCGGAGATGGCGCTGGAAAGAGGGATCGGTTAACAGTATAATCTCTTATGTCATGTTGTTGCTACGACAAAGAACGCTCAGGTTAATCGAAAAAACTTAAAGGTGCCGAATTGCAAGCATTGTTGGAGGAAGATAATACGCAAATTCAACAACAAATGACAGAGAGGTACATGTTGGTCGCCAAACCATTTGTGATCGTCTGCATGCCATGGAAAAGATCCAAAAGGCAGGAAGATGAGTACCACTCAGCTGAACGACAGACAGGTGGAAAAGCCAAAAACGGCGGGCGAAGTTTTGCTTTCTTGATTGATTTTCTTTCTCGGTTCAAGGCCGAATAATTTTGGAAAGAAGACAATGCATTGCATTTTGTGAGATCTAAAGAACTGATGAACTGATACTACATCAAACGTTTAATACCGTTCGCTACCTTCAACAAATGATCAATTTGAACCATGCATTGATCGAAAAGCAACCAGAATGGTCTACAAGACACGGAAAAGTGACTTTGCTGACGAAACCACCTCAAAAGATGTGCGATTTTTCTGGGAAGGTATCAACTAAATACCAGAAACATGGAAAAATGTGCAGCTAGCAATGGCGCATACTTTGAATAAACCATTTTTTACATTTCTCCCAAATTAGTGTTTTTTTTTAATAAAAATGAAGAATTATTAACCCCCTCACCTGGTATATATAATTAAACCATTATTATTCTACTATTACAAATATTAAAATTAACTAACCTGATAATTATGTAGCCTTCTTCTTCTTCGTGTGGTGCTACAGCCCATCAGTGAACCTTGACCTCTTTCAACCTTTGTCTCCATCCGGACCGATCACCAGCAGCCACTTGAAGGTTTTTGAGCTGCTTTTATATAATTACTTACATTTACTTTCAATTTATCTTACAATTTTTCGTCAAATACAGTAACTTTTGGAAGTTGTACTATGAAGATCGAATCCTGTACATCAGTACAAAACCAATCAATCATTATTTGTCATCAAATAATTCCGTAGTAGATACTTCAAAAGATATCACTGCATCTACACAAAAACTATTTTTATTTTCTATTAACCTGTCGTCTGTCCACTAAGTTTTTCGATACAGATTAACCAATTACGAGTATATAAGCCTAGCAAAAAAATTCGTTCATTCGAAGTGTGACTCACAAAGTAAACAAATACAAAATAAAATTTTAATAGTTTATATATGGTAATCTAGATATTTTTAGTGGTTTCTTTTTAACTACTTTTAACAATTTATTGACCGACTGGTGTTTTTCCGGTCATAAGTTCGATTACACAACTATAAATAATTCGTTAATCCAAAAAAACCTATTCAATTTTTTCCTCAGTCTTACTTTATTTTTTTCCTACCGTAAACCCTCACATCAAGTTTTTTACTGCCTTGAATGTCCACACTCTTAATAACATCGGTAAAATTAAATAAATACTAATATTTTATGTTATAATCATTTATATATTATTTTATGCAAGAAAATACCTATTCTATTTCTTCTCCAATCTTACTTCATTATTTTTCCTCCCGTACATAACTACAAGTAATACGTTGTGTATATTAGGTTGCATAACCAAGTACGTTAACACTTCTGTAATGACCGGAATACTTGAAATTTGAATAGCGTCGATCACACTTGTGATGTGGCAAATTAATTATACGTAAATTTACAATTAGTTCATATGTATCGAAAACAATATTTAATTATCGTATGTAAAAGTTTAATTCCTTAACACACCTAGATGTTTGTGTACGAAAATGGAATGTTACAGTATCATTCAAAGTAACTGTATCATTTAAACTCATTATTTAAGTCTCATAAATGTCTCATTTAGACTACTTAACTGATGGCTTTGTTCAATATTATGTTAAACAGAGTTGGTCCTAATCCGTCCCCCTATAGTGGACCTTTTCCGATCTCAAATTCTACAGTGATGTGTTAATGTATATTTACTATTACCTTAGAGTTAATTATACTTCGGGTTGATCTAACAATATAAGGTACTATTTTCTACATTCCTATGTTATAACTTTATAAGTTGTGCAAAGTAGTAATATGTGACGAAAATGTTCGTATTTTAATTTATCTCCTTTCTTATGGACTGAACTCTCTGTCACTTGCAGGCATCTGCTCACTATTCCAAATGTTGGCTATTAATTAAATGGTTTGATCTAATGCTTTACCTCCAAGCCTCATTGGTTTTGAAGGTATATTGTCTATCCGCAGAGCTTTATTGCATTTGAGTTTCATTAAACTTGCAACGATGATACTTCTACCAGGGGTTGTGCAGCATTCATAATCAGTGGTCTACAATTTTGATCTCTGATGGTTGCGTTTAACAATGTTCCAAAATATTCTTCCATCACTCTGGTAAGCTATTCATTTTGGTTAATATTCAGCCTTGGTCAAAATTTGTCCAAGGTGAATGCTTTTTACTCTCTTAGGCTAGCTGTATACTGGCAACTTTTCAGCCTCGGTGATTAATAATCTAGTTGTCCGAAAGTTGCCCGCTGCTTTACCAAGTGCCTACTGGCAAACAAATGGTTGCAAAAAGTACATAACATTTAGGGCCCATTCGTTGATCAGCAGAAGGCTTATAGATGGACAATGTTATAAATTGTTTGACAATTTGAAGAGATATCCAAATACAATTATTTATTTATGCATGAGCAAGGAATGTTTTGAGAAACTTTTAGTGTTAATAGAACATCATATTACATACCAGGATATAAGCTCACGACTGTATGATCAGAGGAAAGATTACCACTAACTGTATCACAATTAAAAAATTATTGAAATTTTAAAACATGAGTACAAAAGATGAATGAAAGTATATATGGTATAAATCAAATTTCTATAGAAACAAAAACGCTTTCAACATATGCATACATCTCATTACACTTATAATATCTGTCCCAGCAAAAAATTGTTGATCATTAAATTTTTTGAATGAGAGGAGCAGATATAAAAGAAAATATGTATCTTCATCAATCCCCTTATCTTAATTTATTTTCTCTTAAAATCCGTAGTAAGGATTCTTCATATGCCGTCTTTGGAGCCTTCCTCCGAACACTTGATTTTAAAATATAGTTGGTAGTATCGACATGCACTTCTGAAAATTAATTTTCCATATCACCTTCGTCCTCGTTATTGCTTTTTCTCGAGACTGTTCGAAGTTATTCTCCTTTTGAAGGGTTTCAATGGAATTACGTAGAAAAACCAGCTCGTAGTAAGATACTTAAAAGAGATGCCTCTTTTTGGCTCCTAAACCGGACGCGAAACGTCCTTAGGTTCTTCCATTTCTTTCGTAACTTGTTACCTAAATAATATGAAAAACATGATATATTTACTGGTCATTTTAATTGTTTACAGGTACTGAGCAATGGGCAACAGGTTCGCATCAGTACATTATGAATATTTATTCAGAGGTTCAACAATAAGGAAAATTGTTACAACTGTTATAAATTGATACATGTGAAGAAACACTTTAGGAATATTTGCTACGACTTCACATGCCAGGACTGAATTGTGATTTTTGGTTGAACATTCTTCAAGAATTTAATGAAAGAACACAGTTAGAACGAAGCACATTAGAGTGAGAAAGCTTAACAAAAGTGTTTTGAATTTTTTTAATTGCAAATTTTTCTTTTCCACTGTCCCTTTAGCCATATCAGATTCCAATTACAATTTAATTTAGGTAAAAGTCGAAACATAAGCCTTGTCAACTGATTCTAACATTTTCAAACAGTCGGCATTTTCACGTTCGCTGAAAAAAATTAATCAAACATTCCGGAAGAAAAACTTCCCATTGATGAAAATGTACTGGTGGGGGATGAGCTATTTATTCTCTCGAGATTTGTTTTGCGCCCATATCCAAGTAGGAATGTGTCTATAAAGCAACATATCTTTAATTGCAGACTATCAATGAGCACGCAAAATAATAGAATGTACATTTCAATTTTTATTTAACAAGTTATAGGAACTACTATACGGACACCTATATGAAGATCTATAAAGTTATTGCATAAATAAATGTATTATTAAACTAAATAAAAGTTTTCTTAACTTTTCTGTTTTCTCCTTATCCTCAAGTGCATCTCATTTTTCAATTAATTGCACAACACAAATCAAACCACAATTATTTTTTAGATCTTTATCTGAATACTCTAATTTTAGTATTACAAAACGTGGTGCTTCTTTTAATTTCTTCAATAAATACCTCTATATCTAGTAGCATGTTGGCACGGGTACCAACTGGCAACAAATAGTTGCCAGTGTGCGGCTAACCTTAATGTCTACACTCATACCATCGGTCAAATTAAGTCAAATTATCTTAGAATTTCAAGATGGAAGGTGAAGCGATCATGGGAAAGAACCGTTAAGTTTATAACACTTTTATTTTTACAAAGCAAATTTATTAATAAAACTACAGATAAAAGTTAACACTATATTATATTTTTACGTGACACGAATGAAAATAACACTACTTAAAGTTTTTTAAGGCATTTTTTAAATTCTAACAAATATAACATAAAAAGAACAAATATTGCATTTAATTAGTATTGCCCATAATAATACGTATATCAAAATTAATGTTTGTTTTTACTATAACTTTTGATTAATACTTTATTGGATTTTATATAGAAATCAAAATAAATCAATAAAGCACCAAATTGATATTATTTATGAAATTAATTGAAAGTAATATATTTCAATATAAAACTTGTTCTCACAGATTTAATAATTCCTATGGTAAATCAATGAAGTACCAAAGTGATATTATTTATGAAAATAATATATTTCAATCTAAAACTTGTTCTCACAGATTTAATAATTCCTGTAACTATAACTTAATTATAATTTGAAGTTTAACACAATTAAAAAAGAATAAACAAGTTCAATTCAGTCAAAAATACCCTAATCTAATGAGATTGCGTTCATTCCCAGTCCGATTCATCTGATGAAAGTAGAGAAATAACCTAGAAATTAAAACATCCTCAACAAGTTATCTTTTACTTTAGTTATGCGATATTATATACCATACACAACACTGAACAATCAAAAATAGATAATAGTTCAATGATGCAAAATTAAAAAGAATTGACAAGGTAACAATTACAATAAATGTATAATTTTTGGATCCGTTAAACAGAGAACACATAATTTACAGAAGCCATTAAATAGAGGATTATGCGGACGATATAACAATAATTGCGAGAAGTGAGACAGAATTAAAAGGAGTAACAAAAAGGCAGGTGAGGCAGTTTGGTTTAAAAATCAATCAAAAGAAAAACAAACCAACGACAGTAGAAGGTACACAAGAAAAGATCATGAAAGTAAAACTTGATACATAACTACAAAGAATGACTTTTGAAAACGTGGAAGAATTTATCTATTCAGGCGTAAGGATAACAACCAAGTGTGAAGAAGAGAAGGAGATAGACCTAAAATTGATAAAAGCTAACATCCTCCGTATTCGCCTGATTTATCTCGCCATAACTATTTCCTGTTCCCGAAACTCAAACTGGCTATGAAAAGAATATTTTATGACAATGTTGCACAGGTCCAAGAAGCCGTGACGAAGCAATCAATGAGACGTCATTGAAGCGATTCCGAAAAACGACATAAAAAATCTATGCTAGCATTGGTTAAACGTGTCTGTCCAGAGGTGTATTGATGCGGAAGGAATGAAAAGAAATACAATAATTAATCGTGAATAAAAAGAAATAATTTCGTCAAAATAACTAATTGTTTTTTTTATTTAAAAAGTTTCGTTATTTTTTCGACATACTGTATATATGAGAAGAACAAGTGAGGAAATTTATGATATTTTTAAAGATTCAAGGATAAGCACGATAGTGAAACTAAGAAAACTGCAGTGGCTGGGACACATAGAGAGAATGGGAGAAAATAAAGTGGTGAGGAAGATTGCATGAGGCAGCTCACAGAATGAAAGAAAGCAAGGAAGTGATGGAAAGCTGTCCTGAAAGATCTGAAAGAGAAGGGGATAAAGGACTGAAAGACAATGACTAGAGACAGGAAAACATGGAGAAGAATCACAAAGCTGTGGGCCTAAAACCTTGTAATATGATTACATATCTATCTATAATTTACCTCCATTTTAGGCTTAATTTGAATGCCATATACTTTTTCGACATCCTCTAAGGAATAATATTCGTTTTCACTGTCGTTACAACTCTCCTGTCCACTATCTACGACTTCTTTCTTTAATATGTCTTCTGGATCCTTAGATTCCACTTGATGTTCTTGTTTCATTGTCTCGTTGTTTTCATTAGATTTTTGTTTTGGACTTTCGCATTCCGTATTCATAATATCTTTGGTAACTTCGTCTCGTGGAAGTTCTTCAAATTCATCATCACTTGTATCAGTTTCCGCTATTTGACTTGAAACCATACGAGTTAAACGGGTCAACGCAACAACCATCAAATAAGGAAAATACTTACTGCGTAGGATCGGTTAATTTCTTTGGTGTATCACCCCGTATACTGGTAAGATATTTGGCAACTTTTCTTTCCAATTTAGAACCCAGAACTTCATTGTTTAGTACTTTTGTCGCTCGTATTCTCAAATATTGCCAAGCCGTTCGTAGTTCTTTTTCGTTTCCAAAACAACCATAATTTCTATGAACACATATGTAATTTAAATAACTTTTTTTACAATTTTTCAATTTTTAATTCAAATAATATAAATAATTTTTAAAACATTGTCATCTACTGACAATAATTTCACATAAGGAAAGGACTTAAAAAAAGGACTTCTCAGACAATTTTTGAAGTTATACTTCTTATGGCGCGTTTGGGGAAACAGATCAGAGTAAATTTTTAGCGGCGGACCAAGTTGGCTTCCAAATTTCTGGAGGCTAACATTCTAAACCGTTAGTTTATATTTATAAAACTTCATTCATATTGAAGTGTATATTTATTTTCCATTGTAAAGATTGTGCATCAAAGTTTGAGGCTATATTTATGTAAGTGTTATTTTTAGGAGTAAAATTATATATCAATAAATGAATTTTGAGAATATTGAGTTGGTAAATATTTCCAAAAATATATTCAAATTTGATTTTTGAAGTTATACTTCTTTTGGCGTGTTTGGGAAAACAGATCAGAGTGTATTTTTAGCGTGGGACGAAGTAGCGCGCGCCGATGTAACACATAACTTATTTTCTTTTTAAAATTATTACACCTTCGCTATTTGTCAAGACTCAAGACAAGTACACACACGCTTTTTTTTTGGATGGAAGAAGGTAATATAAGATAATATTTAAAGAAGTTATTAGACATATGTTTAAGTATAATATAAAAATATTCAAAAATGGCGACACTGGAGAAATTCTCGCGAGACATGTTGAATTTAATTCGTCGAATTTTGCAGCACGCAGTGCGTAACTGGTGCAAATTTGAATCGGGGAAAAAAATCACTCAATCTACATGTTTATAGCTAGTGAAACACGTAAGGGATTTTGAAAATATTGACTTTTGCATGATTAGCGAGTACCTAAATAAAAAAATGTTAAATTATCGACAAAAAAGGGTAATTATTTGTTAATAAATAATGTTTAAATTATCTTATCCAAAATTCCATACGTATTTCACTTTAAAATGTTTTATTATTTTTATTTTATTTTAAAGATATTGCTAACAATTCGCATGAAAAGTATGAAAATTGTTACTTTGCCGTTTTGAAAAATCATGTTTCGAGAAAAACGCGTTTAAAGTTTTAAAATGTGTTACAGACATGAAAAAATTAAAAATGTGACTGTTTAAAAATGTTTATCAATAATTTACTCTCCCACGACCATAAAGCTACCGTTCTCATTCTCTTTCCTAAAACATTTTATTTTAGAGCGTCTCTTTCGCTGCATCTGTCAAAAACATCTCGGCATGCTTGATACGCTTAGCATCATCTTCCAGACAAAAATTGTATGATTGAACGCCAATATCCATCTCCAAAACTTTCATAATTAAAAGAATATTAGTCAGACCATCATTAAAAGTGCACACAGCAATATCAGTCACTATATTCAAGACATTTTTTGCCGCTTGAATAAGATTTTGGAGCCAATTTCCAAACAGTAGCCTTGAAACTTTCACTGCTATTATGGCCGCTTGCGTGTAACCTTCGCAAGCAACGGTTTAGCAAGTGGTCTCAACTCAGGTTCTCATAAATCGGTTTAATTAATTTCGAATCGCTCTCAGCCTCAAATCTATTCAAAGGTCGTCTCGATGACCTATTGCTCCGACGTCGCGTTGGATACGATTTTTTTGTACATATCCTGCCCTAGTACACCTTTGCGTCTCTCACTGTAACTTATAAGCCCCCTGAGACAATAAACTGTTAAAAATCAGCACTACACACAAAAACCGTGATTTCAAACGAAGAAATTGTCTTTTGATAGACTAAACATTCAAAAACCTCCAAGACTGATTAATCGAAAAGGCGTTATACAGAAACATGACACCTCATACTGCCAGAATCACCCCAGAAAAAAAATCAATCTGCTCGATTAATCAACTTTATCACTTATAAATATCCCTTTACCATTTGAGCCCAGAGTTCTCGTCCACCATATTCTCCTGATGCTGCAAGTCAGATTACCATATTTTTCAGGTCCATTTTTTTTGTGGAAAAATATGCCATATTGCGACAGTCATCACAATGCACTAGAAGAATATTTTATTTCAAAATCACCCTAATTTTACAAAAAGGGAATAGAAGATGTGTCAGAGAGATTGGCGAAGATTGTCAATTTATTGTTGATTTAAACTGTATTAACTCTTAAATACAATTTTGTATGGTATCAAAAAATCACATTACTTATGAGTACACCCAACACACACCAAGTAATTATAAAACATTGATATATAATATGAATGAAATTGTTTAGAATATTATGTAGCAGTAAATGATGAACTAGAAAAATGTATAAATTCGACATCATACAATAAAAATTCAAATTTAATCACTATTAACATTCCAGACAACCAACAACAAAACACAATACTATATCAAAACACTATATCAAGACCCAATTTATGATAATGCTACTAAAAATCACGGATTTACTATAAATTTTATTCCATTCTTTCTAGTTCTAATCTATCAAATTTCTTTATTCACGTTTGTTTTCCAGGTTTCCTCTCCTGGTACTTGTTCACAACCACCAACAACATTTAAGCCAAAAGCGAGATAATTCAAAAACCAAGCAAATAGGCTACATCTCAAGAAAATAATTCTCAGAAGGAATTAAAATATTGTATCAAAGACAACTGATAGAAAAACTAAATAAGAAATTGTTCTTTCAACTCTATTTCATCCTATGTCCATGTCTATCTATATATTGTTGCCGACAGAAGTGAACATAGAAGTAACAAAAAAGTTTATTAAAAAATTTATTCCATAAACAGTAGAAGTAATAGGCACACAAAAACATGAAAATAAAACCCTTTGTTACAATCACTAAATTAATACTCACAAAAGAACTAATGCATCTTATCAGTTCTATCTTATGACTCTGAGACTTTAACATTAATATAAAGATCAGTAAAGAAAATGACAGTTGCAAAAAGAGCCATGGGAATCACATTAGAAGACTAACTGAATACCAAACAAATCCAGCAAAAAACTGGAGTTACAGAGGCAATAGAGAAAATTAATTTTCTAAAATAGAATTGGGCTGGACACATCTGAAGGGGGTTTAGCAAAAAAATAGATGAACAAGAATGAGGCTTGGTGATCAAGAGAAGATGCTTTTAAAAGCAGAAGTATGCTGACCCGAAGGACCGACGATATATGTTGTATATAATACATATATGTATAATATACATATATGTATAATATACATGTCGTATATTATACATATATGTATAATATACAACATATTAAACAATATAATATAACCTGTCTACAAAATGAGAAAAAAAATATGGAAAGAATTGTATGACCAAAATTATGAAGAAATACGAAAAAAATGGAATGTAGGAATGGAATAAAATAATGGAATGAAATGGATAACCACAACAGAAGAACAAGATAGAAACGAATATAAAGCAATAAAAAATAACGCAAACACATTATACAAAAAGAAAAAGAACTGGCTAAATAAAAAATTAGAGAAAACAGAATAAAACAGATGTAACAACAATCTAAAACAATTCTATAGAAAAATAAAAGCACCTACCAAATGTATATCAAAAAGAAGAGGAACAAAGAATATGAACGGACATACAAAACATGAATCATTAGAAATAGAAAACATCTGGAAAAGGTACTACAGTGAACTATTATAAACCGTCAAAGAAGGTATAGAGGATATACCAAACCAAAAAATCAGAATAAACGACAAAGAAGAAAATTAAGTAATATGACCCACAGAAAATATACAAAAAGAAATACGAAAACTGCGGAATTGTAAGGCAACAGGAAAGGATGGAATTTCAGCAGTTAAAATATGGAAGGGCGCTACTGAACAGGAATATATACCAACTACTAGTGCAGGTTTGGACAGAGAACAAATTGCCCGAGAAATGTCGCCACACGACTAGTTCCGAAAAAGCTCAATTTTGTCCAAAAGAAAAGTCTCTGAAGACATGATTTCCCAAGCTTCTGCAGACCCCACCTGTTTACGAAACACAGCGTAACGAGCCACGAGACATGGGTTAACGAGTACGACATGCAATCAAACCAACAGTCTTCGAAATGGCACCTCGAAAATGAGCCGAAATCCAAAAATCCGCGCCAAAGTTACTTCAAAATCAAGGGCATGTTGACAGTCTTTTTCGATTACCGTGGTGTGGTGCAGTCCGAATTTCTTCCAGAATAATGGCGCGTCGTGGGTTTTTAAAGAAGGAGGACGTCGAAGAAAACAGTGCTGCTGAAGAATTTTTATTGCTTTCCCTTTCCTCCTTTTTACTTTTCGTGCTATCGAAACCCTATACAGGAGGTGAACGGAAATAAAATATGGTGTTTTGCTCTGAAAAATTATTTACTGTGATAAATGCTGGAGGGGCAGAGCCATAACGCCCTCCCTCACGAGCTGGTACTATTGCAGATGGACAACTGGTGAATAAGGAATTCTATTTAGGCGTCATGAGGCGTTTACGCGAGAATATTCCCCGAAAATGACCAGATTTGTGGAAGCACAATTCATGGATGTCGCACCACGATAATGCACCATCATACAAAGCCATCGTTGTGCAAGAGTTTTTGGCCAAAAACTCAACGAACGTCATCGACCAAACAATGTACTTGCCTGATATGGCCCCGTGTGACCTTTTCCTGTTCCCAAAGCTAAAATTGGCACTTCAAGGAAGACGTTTTGAGTCAATTAAGGTTGTAAAAGTAAATTCACTGAAGGAGCTGAAGGCCATACCTCAATTAGCCTATGAACAATGCATGGAGGATGGAGCTTACTTTGAAGATGACAAAATACATTTTGATGAATAAATTAATTTTTTTGCGTTTTATTTAACAATATATAAATATATAAATATTATTATCCTTACCTTGATTGACTATAAACATTATTCCAATTTATTCTGACCTTAGTATTCATGTAATGAACTTCTCCATACTTCTTAATTAATGAAAAAAGTGTTTCTTTTTCCTCCTTTGTCCAAGTCAATCGCGTCCTGGGAGGATAATACCAATAATCAGAATTCATTTGCACTGTCACTCAATCTAATGTTTAATAAGGGTCAGAAAAAAAATACTGTCACAACTGATACACACAAAATAGTCATTGTCAGTATTACTAACAATTTTTTTTTAAATGTATTAGAGCTTTAGATTAGTACGATTAGTTTTTATTAAAATTCCCTTATCACATGACTTATTAACAAAAAAATGCTTAATTTGTCACTTTTGTTAAGAGGGTACTCCAGTAAAAAGTTTATATAAAGTATTTTTAAACAGAAAGGAAGAGAATTAAAGAGAAAATAAAGCACTTAGTTTAACATAAGTTAATTGACTTACCTTTTCTCAGAAACTGATCTCTTAAGTGGTTGCTTGTTGCATATGGGTTTGGATAACTCTTTTATAGGTTCAATTGTCATACACTTGCAAATTTTAGCCTAATCATAAATACATGAAGTTAAAGAAATATTACAGAATAAAATATAATTGTACCTGTATTTTACTATCATTTTGGCTTTGTTTTGAACCCAAACAAGTAGAACATACATAACGAGGTAACTTAACTGAAGGTGTAGAATTAACTTTCAATTTTCTCTTATTAGATTTGTCTCGAAATATGTCTTGATCCTTACAGAATTGAAATTGTTAAATATTAGCACACTTTAATATGTTTAATATTTCATGAAAAATTACCAAACAAAGTTACATACTTTAAAGTGGTCTACACAAACTTTTAGATTTTCTCCATCCTCTGCTAAAATAGCTTTTAACCATCGTGATCTAGCTTGGGGTTCTGCTGGGAGGTCAAAATATTCTTTCCCGCATCCATTTCCCATAGTTGAACAATTTGTACATTCTGGGACACAACATTTCTTATTAAACCAGTAAAATTTCATTTTAAATGTATGTTTATTTTCTTTACCCTAAAATATAATGGACAAGGATTAATGGATACAATTGAAATACTTGTTGCTCTGAAAACAACAGATAGGTTTATCAATATCATTGAATAGAACTTGCAATGGCGTCTTTAAATATAAATACTTTTGGATACATTTCTTCCATTCTTTAAGACATATCAAAGTTATAACTGACAACTAATATTACTATCAAATTTATGTTATATAAAATCGATAATCACAGCCAATTAAATCTTATTCTGAAATACCATTATAACAATATGATTAAGAAAAAAAGTAGGGTTATGCTTCATTAAAACTTAAAATGTTTGAATAATACAAACTATCTCTGAACTATATTTAAACAGTTTACCTTCATTTGCACTAATTCAATTTTTTATAACATCTCATTGAAAACAACAAATAAGATAAGGGGAGTTAGATCATACTTCAATATTCTTTATAAGCAAGTTAACTTCAGTCGTATATACTTCGACTCAGCAAATAAAAATTAACCGAAGATCGGCAAATAAGATTTTTTAAATATTAATTTTAAAATACAGGGTAATAAATACACAACAGATAAAAGTGAAAACAATCTTGTAAAAAGCCATTTACTAGTTTCCATATCATAATACTTTAAAATCTTTAATTGATATTTAAAAATAACAATAATGTAAAATTCATTATACTGTCAAATATTATTAATTTGCTTTGATTTGTCCTGTATAGCACGTTAATACATAACATATACAGCTAAATGAAAAATAAATACGAAATAAAATATAAGAACTATTTTGAAAGTTGGCAACTCAGCATCATATTCTTAGGCAGTTCCTTCTTTATTTCAATATGTACTTTTTTATTTTCTTCCTATTTTTAATTCAACTTTCTAGGTATTAGATATAATAGGCTACTATACATATATATATATATATATATATATATATATATATATATATATATATATATATATATATATATATATATATATATATATATATATATATATATATATATATATATATATATATATACATATATTAGATTTTTCTATATAATTTGAAACACTGGTTTTTTCTATATTAGTGTGCATTGGTCGGTATTTGTTATAATTTGCACAGTAACAATATCCTTTTTGATAAAGGCCCCGTAATTTTAATACAAAATTGATAAACGGTGTTTCGATTTTAAAAGTCATAATTTAATTAGTAAATTTATTACTTTGCAAATATGTTTTATTTATCAAAACATTTTAAATCCTACTTCAAATATTGAACAGCTGTTGCATATACGTAAATATTTGCATGCGACAAAAGTATAAGCCACCTCTCAATTTTCAATTATTTTTATTCTGCTCGGATCAGTGCGGTCATTGCCAATCTGGGTTTTATTTGCTTTGATATTAACAAAAAACTATTTCATTACCTCACAAAAATGTCTAAAGAAAAAATGTCAAAAGAAAGTGAAATTTCGGCGATTACCACTTTGCTTAAAAAATAGGAGTGTTTAAAATAGTCAGAAGTTTAAACCGAAGTAGACACGTTATAAGAAATTATTTAAGACTAGGCGATTAGTACGGGGAAAAAATAAAGATCGACCAAGTGCTACAAGTCAAAACCGGAGAGCTATTTTTCGTCAGGCTTCCAATTCTAGTAACATTACAATGGAATTGCAGAAAAAGCAGGGGTAAACACCAACGTAGGTAATGTTCAACGTAATCTTCAATAGGTTCCAATCTGAAACGAATAAAGTTCGAAATGGTTGAACATTAAAAATGAATAAAAAAACATGGGGTGACCTCTTTGAATATATTCAAAGAGTGACCTATAATTTTGTCACAAAGTTTAAATATACAATTGATTTTAAAATACAGTTTAAATATACAGTGATAATTAGCAATGTTGTCATATGTCTTACCAATTTCCAACAACAACACTTTAAGATACATGGTAGATTTAATGTTTCTCAACTTACTTTTCGAAACCTTTTTTTTTCACTAAAAATAACTTTTACTAGAAATGTTATTGAACTTCATTAAAATAACTTTTAAAATATGTTTTAATAAACTTATAAAAACACCCGGAATTATGTTCTAAAATAACCCCGAAAATTCACATTCTGGTGAAAGGGATATGGCTTCCGTGACTAGGTCATTTTAAAACCGACTGTCTTCGCTGCCTTGGTGTTTCCTATGCATGACCGCCGACGAGATGAGCCATGCGCTTCGCATCCCTCTCCCACTGCTGGATATGTACCAGAGGGAGGTTTATCTTAATATATTATTTCATGTATCTCATTTGCCGATGACACTGAAGGTGTTTCGGCTGAATAATAATGTAAATACTTATATTATTTACTGTTACCTTGTCACACTGAACTGGCTTCACAGCACTTTTCATTCATGGGAAACCTAAATCGACCATTTTCTAGATCAAGCCATCGTACCATACACTGTCAAACGCTTTTTCGACATGGAGTAAGACAAATACCGTTCCGTGTCTTCTGGTGAGGCTTTCTGCAGAGTACTCCGTTACATTCAGAAATTGTTCTTTAACCAAGTGTTTTTTTCTAAATGCGAATTGCTCGGGTGGAAGGATGCTGTTGTCGTCCAGCACCTTTTCCAATCTTCTCAAAAGCACTCTTTCTACAACCTTGACGACAGTAAGATGTAATTCTGTCACAATGTTTATCCTTCCCCAACTTCGGCATCATTCACCACTGCTTATTTCCATCTGGCCATCTTATGGCCATTATACCATTCCTAAGCTTCTTTAGCATGCGATTGAAAACCCTAACCCTAACCCTTTGTCGTGGTCCGGGAAGGCATCATAGATAAATAGGTCGTATTTGAGCTGACTCACCTTGGCTTTAGACCAGGGGTCACTAATCCGTCGATCGCGAGCTACCGGTAGCTCGCGTGATCAATTTCGGTTGAAAAGGTTGGCGTCCTCTGCTTTAGATAATGGACATCTATTCGTTGTATATAAGGGATCATGGGAAATAAATACAATTTAATGTAATTCCAGCGTGATATAGTATAATCAGAGCATTTACTATTGTCAGAAATGCGAAGCCTCGGCAACCAACCTCATGCATACTAACAAATATTTTTGTTATGATGATCTGGCAATGTTGCTCTGAGCACATGAGCAATGAGCACATGAAGGCATATATAATAAAAAACTACTATATCTGAAGCTACTAAAGCTACTATATATATCCTTCTCCGAGGTTAGAATTGACACCTTCATGAATATATATATATATATATATATATATATATATATATATATATATATATATATATATATATATATATATATATATATATATATAGTCGTATTAGTGAGCTGGTCTATATATATATATGTATATATATATATATATATATATATATATATATATATATATATATATATATATATATATATATATATATATATCATAGAGTATCATAGAGTTATGTAAATGTTATGAAAATGTAAACAAGTTTTATGCTTAGAAAATTTAGAAAAAGACAAAATTTCGGGCCTTAATTCCAAACTGGGTTAGATGTAAAAATTATTCTTGTGTTACTCAAGTTATAACAGGTAAACAGATAAAATAACAAGATAAAAAATCACAGCTTTCTGATGTAAATTCTAAAGGTGTTCCCGGTAAGTTTGTATTAATATAAATTTCTCTTTAATCTCATGATTAACTTAATCTCTCTAACCTACACTACTCGAGACTGTAGGCACAACGTTACCAGATCACTGTTAACTATAAAAATAAGGCGTTGAAATTGTAAAATTACTACTTTTTTAAATTGTTATATCTCGTAAACAAAACGGCAAAGTGTTACTTTTTTTTAATTATTTCAAAAACTCTTTACTTTCCCATTTTTTTTAAATTCTGTGGAGAGATTTTTTTAATACAACAGAAAATATTTGAGTGCAAAGGAAGTTTGACATGCTTTAAATGGAGTGACCCTGAAAATCCCAAACTTTATTATTAAATATCTCGTCATACTGGCGCGAGCAATCGGATGGTGTGGTTGTTTTATCCACCCTGATCTCCTTGTTTGTGGCGTGCTATCAGAAGCTTCCCCTTCCGGTGAGTCCTAATCCCGTACATTCGTTAAGTTGACACTGATCAGTATTGTTTGATAATATATTTATATAAATAATTATATTCCTTCATTCGAGGGTCTTTCTTTGTTTTTGGGTTCTTTTTATTTTTTATTTTATTTTGGGGTGATTGGTTTTTGGGAGATTCGTGGTTAACTGGTTAAAATGAACGATTCAGGGGGGGGGTCATACCCCCCACCAAATATCGCAGCATCCACAGGTTCTCATAATTTAGCTCAAAAAAGCAGAAGAGAAAATAATACAAATTGCAGTAATTTCAGCTCCAAGAAAGCAAAAATTCACACGGTCGCCAAGCCCAATCTACCCGGGAATGTGAGATCGTTTTTTACATTAGCTGATAAACGACCCTACATGGTTTTTGTCGAACCGCTTGAAAACTTTGACCTTAACATCGGTAGATTAAGCAGACTTAAAATAGCGAAGGAAATTTTTAATCTCAACTTAAATAAACTGAACAAAATACACATTAAGGGAAGAAACAGGATCGGCGTAGAATTCGAAGATTTTTCGGAGGCTAACGCCTTTTTAAATAATAATCAGCTGAAAGATAAAGGATTTAAAATATATATTCCCAACAATTTGATGTGTTGTAAAGGTATAATAAGATATGTCGATGTGGATTTCTGAATTGAGGAAATTCTAGATAATTTAAAATCTCACGCTAAAATAATTAATATAATCAGACTAAACAGAAAAGTGATCGACAAGGACTCTGTTACTTATAAACCGACAGGTACGATTTTAGTTACCTTTGATGGGACATCTCTTCCCAAAGATGTTACCATATATGGACTTTCGTTACTGGTTCACTCCTACATCGCTCCGGTTACACAATGTTATCAGTGTCTAAGATTTGGACACACTAGATCTTTATGTAAAAGCAAAGGTAGGTGCCTTAACTGCGGACTCACTTTTGACGACACTAACTCCAATCACCTCGCTCCTGACAATTCTTTTACTTGTAACAGAAAATGCGTTCACTGTGGTTCGTCAGATCACAAATCCAACTCCAAAGTCTGTAAGGAATTTGAACAGCAGAAAAGCATCAAAAGATTGATGGCGTTGGAAAACCTATCATTCTACGAAGCTAACTCTTTGTGCAAGCCTTCTTTCCCTTTAATTCATCCCAGGAATGAAGAACCTATCTTCCACCCATCTAATTTCCCTTCCTTGCCTCAAAAACACCCCAACAAAACCGCTGAATCAGACCCCATACGCTCACAGCAATTTAGTGCAAATATCGGACAGAAGATCGGTTAATTTCCAAAACCAAAACAGAATTTTTTACAAGCATTGTCACAAAAAATTCGACCTGACATTGACGTCCTAAAAAAAAAGGGAAGATACTTTCCTAAACCATAAGAAATTATTGTTAAACCCCGATGGAAGATCTAACAATTTAAAAAGCGGACCGGTTTTCTCTGATTACAATTCCCGATCCAAAGCTTCGACCTATAAGTGCACTTCATAATCCCAACTACTCCACGAAAAGAGTTAAACCTACTCTCTATCAATCCTCCTTAGATACATTTGAAGATTTCTTTAACAAAAGTCAGGAGACCCCCTTAAAAAAGTCCGCAGATATCTCCTGCGAATCTGATATTGAGATTGAGTAATTATTCAATAGCCTCATTCAACCCCCCACTACCCTCATCTTATCCTGCTAACAACCCCTTAAGAATTTGCAGCTGGAATATCAGGAATATTAATAGCAACAGGGAAAATATTAATTCACTGATTTACAAATATAATCCGGACATTATTTTGTTGAATGAAACCTGGCTTAAACCAGAATACACATTCCAACTCGTTGATTTCGCGATAATCCGTGAAGACAGATTGGACGGCTATGGAGGCATTGCCACCCTGGTCAGGAGAAACATTAATTTTCAACACACAAATTCATCCTTCATGACGGATTCGTTCAATTTTCAATATATTATCATTAAAATTAATAACATCAACATTATCAATTTATATATCCTTCCTCAATATCACATAAAGGCTCCTGAATTTGTTAATATAGTTCAGCCGCTGACTGGAAAAATAATTCTAATGGGAGATCTTAACGCCCCCCATCCGTCCTGGGGCTGTATTAGACACAACAGTAATGGCATGGAGCTCCTCTCATTTATAGATAATAGCGATCTCATCATTCTCAACGATGGTCCCCGACCAGATTCCATTTTAATAAAGAACAAGGGAGTGCGGTCGATATTACTATCGCATCATCCTTTCTGGCCATTGGTTCTTTCTGGCAGGTCCTGCAAGATTGCGGCTACAGCGACCATTTCCCCATACTTTTAACCTTAACTGGTCCGGAGATCGCTAATTTCTCCAGAAACCCCTATTGGGTCTTCGATTATAGTAAGACAAATTGGTCGATATACCAAAACAAGTTCAAGGAGAAGACATTGCCCAACCAAGACACAGAGTTCCTAACGCTACACGAGGTCATCCTTGGATCCATAGAAGCCTCCACTCCGAAAAAATGGAGAAATGTTACAAAAGGAAAAGGAAACCTGTGGTGGGACGAAGATTGTGAGGCAGCTCTCCATAAACGTAAAATTGCAATTAAACAATTTAATATCACCCCAAATTTGGAGAACTTTATATCCGCTAAAAAAAGTTATCGCTCAATCTAAAAGATTGTTTAAAAGAAAAAAAAGAGAGTTTTCGTAAATTTTGTGAATCCCTAAACAGAAACTCCGACATCAGTTACATATGGAAAAAAATCAAAAAGTTCAACAATCCCAGGTTTTTAAAAGATTCTCCCCCACTGCCTAACGATTTCCTTCTCAAACTTCTCAGAAGTGGGATACCACCCAAACGGGAACCCGGAATATCTCTCCCCTCAATTATTTCCCCCTCGGAAGAATTTTCCGAAGAGGAATACAACTTTGCTCTAAAAAATAAAAACAATTCGGCCCCAGGCATGGATGGCATCGTGTTCTCAGTTTTGAAACATCTCCCTGACCAAGGTAAAATAGCACTGATCAACCTATATAATTCCATTCTGCGCGGTCGCCCTATTCCCAAATTGTGGAGGAACTATAATTTAGTATACCTTAAAAAACCCTCCAAACCTTCCCTATTGATGGAATCCTATAGACCTATTTCGCTGTCTTCCTGCTATCTTAAAATTTTAGAAATTATGATTCGGAACAGAGTCGACTGGTTTCTGGAGAGCAGGAGGTTTTTTCCTATACATCAAACGGATTTTAGAAAGAGAAAGGGCGTTTTTGACAATCTTTCCTTTCTGGTTAACAAGATCCAGCTCGCATTTGCCAATAATAAAAAAGTATTAGCAGTCTTCCTTGATATTAAGTCAGCATATGATTTTGTAAACCTTACTTCTCTTCATCGCCACCTCATTGAGGCGGACATTCCAGTCGATTTGAGTAATCTCATTTACCAGATCATGTCCAACAGATGCATTTTCTCAAGAAATTCTGACGGGGAGTTTATTGTTAATATTAACACCTCGTTTGGCATCCCACAGGGCTCACCCCTAAGCCCCCTGCTTTTTAACATCTGTATTAGAGAAATTTTTTCCTCCGATCCTAAAGAATTAACTGTTCTTGGGTATGCCGACGATATTGTCTTGCTCCTGGAGGGGGAGAAAATTGACGAAATGGCATCTAAAATGAATGGTCACTTGGACAACATTTTGTCTCTCCTTACCAATTTAAATTTCTCAATATCCTATAACAAATGCACCTCGGTATATTTCACAAGGAGTTTAAAGAGACTCAATCCAGAAATACGAATGGAAGGCAACGTAATTCCTTGCAGGGATCAGGTCAGGTACCTAGGAATGATTTTACATAAAAACCTTAAATGGAACAACCACATTGATCATATTTGTAATAGAGCAAGAAAGGGTCTTGATGTTATCAAGGCACTGCGCAGAGTTTGGTAGGGCTCTGATCCCTCGACTATGCTAATGACCTTCAAAGCAGTATCCAAATCACATTTAGATTTTGGTTCTTTCCTTTTTGGGAATGCAACCAAGAAATTTAAAAAAAAATGATATTATTCACCGCCGTGGAATAAGACTATCGTACGGGTTCATGAATTCAACACCAAATCATCGTATCAGAGCCGAATCATGTGAGTTGGACATGGACAGTCGCCGACTAGTTTTGACAGCCAAATTTCTGTGCGGCGTCCTTCCATTTACTGATTACCCGTTAATAATTCAACATTCTCACATGTATCAATTAAGACTACAAAACAATGGATTCTATCAGCGACGCAAATTCTCATATATGCTGCTAGCTTTCAAGATGTATATCCCCTATTTAGATCAAATACACAGGGATACCGCAGCCCCTTCCTATTCCGTGGATTTTGAATACCTGATTAAAGACATTCCGGTAATCGACTTGCATTTTACGCATAGTACAATAAACCTAAACGCAGATGTGAACAATTTTATGGAACTACACAAAGGCTTCTCTTTTATTTTTACTGACGCCTCAAAGTTAAACGAGAGGGCTGGATATGGAATTAATTTAAACAAAGAAAACATCAATTACTCCTCGAGATTACCTAATTACATCGACATTTGTTCTGCTGAAATTGTTACCATAAACGAGGGTCTAAGGATGGCCCTTAGGAATAATATTAACAACTTTTTCATTCTGGCGGACTCCAAGAGTGCTATTCAAAAGATCAGCCGAGCCGACATCAATACTAAATCGGATTTTATTTCCTTAACCACCAAAAGGACACTATACCAATTACAACAGAACAATAAGCAAGTCTTTTTGGCCTGGATTCCGGGTCACTCGGGTATTACAGGCAACGAAATAGCAGACAGTTTGGCCCTTATAGGAAGAAATTTGAACATGCCTGCACAGATCGACCTGGACGTCAAGTCCATTTTCCCTCTCTTAAAGAATGAGATCGTTTTGGATCACCACCGGGAGTGGGAGAATATAATTTCAAATAGTAATTCCTATTATTCAAAATTAGTGACAAAATTCCCTACTAAACCTTGGTTCAATAATTTTAACAAACTGAAAAGAGAAGTAATCTCTACCATTTCAAGAATGAGGTCAGGTCACCTATGTATTAAGTCTCATCTCCATAGGATTAAAGTTGTCAACGATCCTTACTGCGATTGCGGGCAATACGAGAACCTAGAACACGTGATTTTCGAATGTCCCAAATACAATCACCTTAACATTTACCAATCTCTGCTTAATCATGGTCTTTCTTTTCTCTGAGTAAATTTTTAATCACCAACAAAATAAAACTGTAGATCTTTCTAAATGATGTAGTCGGCAAATTTAAATAACATAAATATCCTCATGCTAGACGTGGGGCAGTGTTGATTTTTCCAATGTATATTGTGTTGGTCTTACGACCCAGTGTGTCCCTTTGGCAAATAACACACTCTTTCAGCTACTAACTAACCTCGGATAAAAAAATCACTAATAGATTCAAATAACAGGGCCAAGATAAAAAAGAAGAAGAATAAG
Source organism: Cosmopolites sordidus (assembly GCA_031761425.1). Classification (NCBI taxonomy): domain Eukaryota; kingdom Metazoa; phylum Arthropoda; class Insecta; order Coleoptera; family Curculionidae; genus Cosmopolites; species Cosmopolites sordidus. The sequence goes on from JARFXV010000239.1 coordinate 190,730, forward strand.
AAAACGGAGTTTTATCGAGAGAAAGCAGTGGTGAAAGCCAGCGAATCTGTATTTTGGTAACCTGTTTTTAGACCTCATTTTTGAGAAGCCTACATTAGTGACTGTGATTGTGACTTAATTTTTATTGAACAGTATTTGGCCCATTGTCACGCCGGTATCCAGGCCGGATGCTTCCAGTGGTGATCCTTTGCAATAGCTCAACTTTGGACCCATTGTCCCGCCGGTAACCAGGCCGGATGCTTCCAGTGGTATTTACATTACATAATAAACTGCCATAGTATATTTGAGTGACGAAGTTATGGCTTCGAGCCAGACTAATCTTCGCCACTCCTAATGCGCTGGCTAATTGCCCGCTGTTTGGAGCAGAAGCCAAGAACTTAAGAAGAAGAAGAAATATCTCGTGTTCTAAACGGTCAAAAAATCTTAAACTTCCGGAATTATTAGTAAACGTTATTCTTAATCTGTGACAAAAAATGGGCAAAATCTGTCGAAAAAGGGGGTTCACGCTAGAACTTTCTTAAATAATAGATTAATTATTCATAGTAAATCAAATAATGGAGAAAACAACAAAATTTGATACTTCTTTATTCCAGATCTTCATAAATTTCAGATAGACGAATTACTCTGTACAAAGAGCAGTAGTATACGAGGTAATGGAGGAAATGGAAATACCAGCTAAGTTTATTAGATTAACTCTGATAACGATTCTGAATTCTAAGGCAGTAGTAGAAATCCAATAACAAACCATGGTAAAATTTGAGATCAGAGAAGATTTATGACATGGGAATTGATTGGCACCAGTTTTGGTTAACATAATATTATTATAATATAACATAATAACAGCAAAACCCACCGATGTAAATTGAACAATGATAAATATAGAAAAACAACTAATATTGACGTTGTGAAAGAATTTAAGTATCTGGGAACTAAACTTAATGAAAACAACATTACAGAATATATCAGAACTCCTATTATGAAGGGTAACTAAGTTAATTATTTCTTGCATTCTGTCCTAATATCTAAACTTATGGCTGCGAGATGTGGACCTTCACAAAGACAACAGAAGAGATGCTTGCAGGATTTGGAAGAAAAGTGCTCAGAAGAATTTTTGGTGCAGTGATTGATAATGGAATTTAGAGGGCCAGGTTTAACTTTAACCCCAAGCAATTGTACAAAGACTTGAATATTGTAGACTATGTAAGGGTTCAGCGACTCATTTGGGAGGGGCGCACGTGGCAATAATGCCAGCAATGAAAATCATGGAGGTTGAAGGAGGAAGGAGGTCTAGGCTCACTAACAGGCTGTAGCACTACAGGAAGAAGAATAAATACAATCTATGTAAATAAAAATGTAAATGTTCGTTTATTCAAAATCTTAAATTTCGGAAAGTTCTTCACCGATTGGTTCGAAATTTTGAGACAACGTTGCATTCGAATATGCGCGTGTTTGTATATACCTATTATATAGATGTCACATCTGTGACAGGTAAAAACAGGCTTTTTTTGAAAAACTGGCCATCTGTTGGACGTAAAAGCAACACATGCTATACTAAATATTTTACGGCAATGTGAGCTGTCATTTAGCATTTTCAATGTTTCCGATTGCATTGTTAAATTGAATTTTCATAGATTTTGATTTAATTATATAAACAGAGTGAGCCACAGCAACACGTGGCCGGGTACAGCTAGTTTAAAATATAAGGATCATTTTGAAATTTGGCAACTCAGCATCATATGACAAAATGTATGTCCACAATTGTTCTACTTTTGACACATGTGTTGTTGAACAAGAGGCATGCAAGCACACATAAAAAGTCATGATGCTTCTTAACCTGCGCTAGAATGCGTGAGCTAATGCTTACTCTAGAGTGGAAAGTCGAAAGGCAAGTTGAAACGCATGTTGAACAAGTGTGGACATACCTATATGTAGTTGTTTATTGTGGTATGTAGTTCTTCACCTTGCTATTTTCCATTCCACTTTCTTGATATTAAATAACATTCTGTCATGCGATTTTTGGATGTGATTTGGAACGTTATTTATATATAAGTGATTTAGTGTATATATCGACCGGTATAAAGTACACATTAAATAAAACGAGTTTTAAAATAGAAAATTTATTTCTTAAAACATACATTTTAAGTGATTATATCACAGAGGCACATCAGTTAATGTGACAGTGCTTAACGGCATATATGGTTACCCTCGATTGTGATGTTTTTTTTATTGGTAATTTTACCCCTTATACCGTCATGCCCCTCTATCAAACTATGTTGTAGTAAGTTTGGACCCGGCATGTATGTACCATTAAGAATAACTTTAACCAGAAGATGTTCTTCTGGTCAAGGTTATATCGATGGCTGAGTAAAAAAACCGTCAGAGATGCATAGTTAAAAACAAAATTCGTACTCTATAACTATTTCTGGCATTTTTTTAGCAGTATAAACTGCCGCCTGAGTTCTCCAACAGTTGGATCTTGACAAAGCTGGCAATCTTTTCGGGTATTGCCAACCGTTTGACGTCTTTTTCGAAATCTTCCACTGTTCCAACGCCTGCTATGTAGCCATTCAACTTGGCGGCCACTTCAGACGTCTGTAGAAGTTCAGGCGTCAAATTCAGCTCTTCCACTATCCAGCTGTGCTTTTGCAAGCGATATTTCTGGTGATAACTGTCAGTTGAAAGAAATAACATAACAATACATTTTAAATTACAAAAAATGGTGACATTCTTACTTTTCAGCAGGATAAAATGGACCAGCCGGAGCCAGTTCAGTGAGCAACTTTTCATTCCTCTTGCCAGCTTCAACTTTAATCTCAATCTCGGCGATTCTTTTCTGATCCTCATCATGGTATAAAATTAGAGACATATACTAAAAAAAAATTGTGTCAAAAAAATGCAGATTCAAGAAATGAATCATGGCTTACTTGTCTTTTAATGATGGTGGTCAAACCGTATTCGTGATTGTTCCAGAAGAGCTGGAGGAGATCATGATAGCTGATAACTGCAGGGTCATAGTCTATTTCAATTACTTCAGTGTGATCTCCCCTAAAACAAAGTCATTTGAAATAAGTTTCAGTGGTTACAAAATACAAATCTGTTTCAGTTAATGTTAATTCTTCAAGTGTTGAAACAAACAGGCACCGCAAAGTTTAATATTAATTTTAATAAAGTTTAATATTAATAAGTCACGTAGCTATGTATTTTACGTACGCTATGTATTTTTACGTAGCATGTATTTTCAGCACTTATAACCCATAATACTAGTTAATTGAAAAGTTCATGGAGCGGAAATGATAAAACAACAATATATATAAAACAATTTTATAGTTGAAAAAATTACTTTATTCTCCCGTATATTCTCCCTTAAGCTCAATACATTTTTTCCAGCGGTTCTTCAATTCATTTATTCCATCTCGGAAGTGATTTTCTGGAAGTCCTTCAAAATACTCATCTACGGCTGCTATAACTTCTTCATTTGACGAAAAACGCTTGCTACGTAGGAATTTTTTGAGATTTGGGAACAGATGAGAGTCAGAGGGGACCAGATCTGGTGAATGCTCCAACAATTCGTAGTGTAACATCGTAGTGTAACTACTTCAATTTGGGCATTGCAAGAACACCTCTGTGAACCGGTGCATTGTCTTGATGAAAAGTGATTTTTTCTTCACTAAATCAGGTCTTTTCTCACGAATTTTTGCATCCAATCGATCCAAAAGGTCTGAGTAATACTGTCCTGTTATTGTTTTACCAATTTGACGGTAATCAATTAACAAAATGCCTTTTGCATTCCAAAGAATTAATGCCATAACCGTTTTTTTGGTTAATTTAGGAGCTGAACAATCGGGCTGTGCGGTTTGTTATCTATCGCAGTTTTTGATCATAGTAGTAAACCCCAAGTCTCATCCATAGTTACAAAACGACGTTTAAATCTATTCTGTATATTAAATCTATTCTATCATTCGAAAAAGATCCATGTTGGCTAGAAAGTTTTACTCGAAGTCGTTTTTGATCAGAATTTAACAAATGCGGCACCCATTTTGCACATATCTTTCTCAAGCCCAATTCCTTTTTTAAAATATGAAACACGCGTTTAGTTGAGATGTCCATGGCCTTAGTAATTTCACTCAAAGTCAATTGTTTATCATCCATAACCATATCATGGATAGAATTAGTTATTTGTTCAGCAGTTGCACTAATTTTACACCCAGAACGAGGATCATCATCCAGGCTGGTACGACCACGTTGAAACTTCCCTGCCCACTTAGAAACCATTGTTTTTGAAGGAGCACACTCCCTAATACATTTATCATTTCGCTATGAATTTCCATTACCTTTAAACTTTCTTTTACAAAGAATTTAATCAGTGCACGATTTCCAATATTTGCTACTTTAAAAATATAACTGCTACGTTTACATTAAGCTGCTGTTTTTGTATGAATGAATTGATAGATCGACTTGAAACTTCACATATGTTCATATGAAGGATGAAACTTCAAAATATAGTAGATTTTACAGTTTTTTTACTGCTATATAGGTGTCGCTCCGCGAACTTTTCAATTGGCCTAATATATTAGGGGTACCCATATGTAATATTTTTTGATACTGTATAAAATTTTATTTTATTTAAGAGTTAATACAGTTTTAATCTACAATATAATCCTCATCGTTATTGACAATATTTGCCCATCTCTCTAACAAACTTTCTATTCCCTTTTTGTAAAATGAGGGTGACTTTGGTGAAAAATATTATTTCAGTGCCTTTTTGATAACTGCCGCAGTAGGATTTTTTTCCACGAAGAAAATGTTCCATAGATCTCAAAAAAGGTTAATTTGGCGGTGCAGTATCAGTAGAATACAGTGAGTATAGCTGCTCTTTTTCCCCTTTTATTACTCCTCAAGAGATAGTGACAGTTAGAAATATTCGAATTAATAACAAACATACCAGAACTATGCAGCCGTCGCCAAAAATATAGTTTCACCCGAATAATCCACTCTTTGGATCGTAACAACAGACAAAAGTGTACTGTGGATGGTTACATGATGAATTTTGTTTTCAACTGAAAGTTGAAATGATACCCGCATTCCTTCTCTTTGCATTTTGTTTAGTTATTTGAAACACCGATATAATATGGGCCATGAAATTATAAGTTTGGTGGCTAATTTCTAGATGATTTGTTGAGGATCAGCTTCAGTTTTAGCCAACAACAAATATTTATCAAACTCAACAGTTTTCCAGATTAAATATCGCCAAAAAGATTGAAATCACCCTTCTGATATTTTTTTTTAAATCAACGCTGACATGTTGTATTATCCAAGGCACCAGGATAAACAGCATCAAATGTCTAATATTGAACTTATCTTCTTTCTACACTTTGCTCTTTCACTTTCATAGGGTTTACCTATATTTTTGCAAAATGTAACAATAAGTACACTAAATATTGTTATCTTTAACTGGAATTTAGGTTATGTTATTAACTATTAAGTTAAATTATTGTCACTAGATGGTAATGTTTTTAAAATTTGAAAAACAGCGACATTACTTATAGGTATACATAAAAAAGGGTGATTTTTTTAGTATGTCCCAACTTTCGACAGAGGTGGCTGTCAAACAAACTGTGAGTCCTCTAGTGTCAAACCTCTAGTGTCAAAATAATTCGGTATGGTTTGGAACGTTTAACATCAGAGCAACACTTCAAATTTAGTGTTCTGTGCGGCAAACTTATAGAGCACTTCGTGAATTTTATGGTGCACATAATCGCGCAACCAAGCGATGTATTCACCGAATAATCGACAAATTCCAAACACATTTCACAGTGTTGATATTAAAACCTTAACAAGCCAAAAAAAGTATGCGTTCCGAAGAAAATATTGCCGTGATGAAGATCCAAATTTAACAATTCGTCGCCGTTCGCAGGAAATTGGGCTTTGTTATTCGACTGCGTGAGAAATTTTACGTCAAGATATTGGCCTGATGTCTTACAAGATTCAGCTTGTCCAAGATCTCAAGCCGTCAGACCATCGTTTGCGTTGTATGAATATACTCAAAATCAATTGCAATTCAACCCAGAATTTAACCCCAAATTTTGTTCAGCGACGAAGCTCATTTTTAGCCAAATGGTTACGTTAGTAAACAAAGTTGCCGCATCTGGAGTGAAAATAATCCGCAAATGATCCAACAATTACCGTTGTATCCAGAAAAATGCACCGTATGGGGTGGATGGTACGCCGGTGGCATCATTGGACGTTATTTCTTTAAAAATTAAGCTAGAAAGCATGTTACCGTTAATGGGGATGATCAGTGATTATTATTTTGAGGAATGGACCTGATAATTAGCCACCAAGGATATGTGATTTAAGGCCTTTAGATTTTCATTCGGGTGTAAAATCAAAGGTTTAACACAACCATAACCAGCATGACATTTAACCATGATTAAAACTAGCAACTAATGATGCCTTGGAAGCCATCATAACTCGAACAATTGCGGACCTAGGACCCCAATTGCTTGAGAAAGTGGCTGGAAATTGAATTGACGATTGATGTGGTTTATCAGAAGTAGCCGCAACATTAATGCCATTGAATGCTATTATTTTACATAAAATAAACATTTCTAATTATTTATATATGTATGTATATATATATATATATATATATATATATATATATATATATATATATATATATATATATATATATATATATATATATATATATATATAATAAACAATTAATTCAAAGTACAAGATGAAGCGTTTTAGTAATTACAAAATTACCCCAGGAGGTATACAATCCTCTGCCAGCTTTGCTGGTACAACCGGACTTTCGGATTCTGGGGCGTCCGGGCTTAAACGCAAAATCTTTCAGAGGGAGTCGGACCTCTGGCCAACGTCTGAAACCGAAAACAAAAACTTTCTTTGGAACAGTAAATATCAATTCTCTCCTGCGTCCAGGAAAACTACACGAATTGGGGCGAACATTGAGTCAGCAAAAAATCCAAATTTTAGCTTTGCAAGAAACCAGATTGACAGATGATAACACCTTGGAATTCGGCAACTACAGACTTTTTAAAAGTAAAACTGACAAAAGAATACTCAAAAATACACCACATCTCGGTGTTGCTTTCGCTATCTCAAGAAACATTCTCGGTTCTATAACTAATGTCCAGCCAGTAAATAATCGACTTATGACACTATCCCTCAAGTGTGCTAACAAAAACTATACATTAATCAATGCACACCTCCCAGTTAACGAAGAAAATAAATCTAATCCTGAAAAAGTAAATAAGTCCTGGGAAATTCTGGAAAAGACTATCTCTAAAATTCCCTCTAACCATGTAAAAATACTATTGGGTGATTTCAACGCCCAACTAGGGAAAGAAAAAAAGTACAGGAAAACAGTCGGCAGTTTTCCCGCTCATAAATGGACTAACCATAATGGTAGAAGATTGGTTGAACTATGTTCGCAGTTTAATCTAAAAATAATGTCAACACATTTTAAGAAGAAAATAACAAAACAAAAGACCTGGAGGTGCCCAAACACGTACATAGGTGAATTTCAAATTGACCATGTTGCCATTTCGTACCCCTATTATAAAGAGATTTTGAATGTTCAAGTCAGGAAAGGAGCTAACATAGACACGGATCACTACTTGACTAGAATCAAACTTAGCTTAAAACCTCGAAAACTTATTCAAAAGAGACTGCTAATACCAAAGTTCGACCCAACGAAAATAAAACCAGCCCTAACAGAAGAGCTTGATAAACAACCAGCACAGAACTGGCAAGAATTGAAACAAAAAATTATTAAAACAGCCTTAAAGCTGGTCCCTTTACAAAAACGTAGAAAACATCCATGGTGGGATGAAGTTTGCGAGCAAGCAGTATTAAGCCGAAGTAAAGCATTCAAAGATTGGAACAGTCAAAAAAGAGCAATAAACTATAACATCTTTTTGGAAGTAAGAAAAGAAACATCGAAGCTAATTAGACAAACTAAAAGAAAATATGAAAACAATCAACTTAATGAAATAGAAAAAGATTTCCAAAAAAATAACACCCGAAACTTTTACAAAATATTTAAAACTAAATTAACAGGCTATCAACCCCAAAGTCTTTGCTTCTAAAAGGAAAACGGACAATTAGCTCTAAATAACCAAGACAATTGCAAAGAACTTGCGAAATATTTTGAACAAATACTAAACTGTCCTGAGCCCTTAAACAAATTACCAATACTAAACCCTAAACAAACAAACCCAGATTCATTACCACCGAATGTAGATGAAATAATTAGGCAATTCAAGCGGCTTAAAAATAACAAAGCTTCTGGTGAAGATGGAATTACTGCTGAACTTTTGAAATCCGCTGGTCCAGGTACAATTAAGGAAATAACCAAAATTCTACAAGAAGTTTGGCGAACCGAACGGATTCCGGAAGATTGGAAAGATGCTTTAATCCATCCACTTTACAAGAAAGGAGATAGAACGGATGTAAACAACTATAGAGGGATATCTCTTCTCCCAGTTTGTTACAAGATTCTATCTCAATGTCTACTAGACAGAGCACAAGGACAGTTGGAACCTAAAATTGGTGAACATCAAGCAGGTTTTCGACCGGGCAGATCCTGTACTGAACAGATCCTGAATCTAAAGTTGATCGTAAGACATCAAAAACTGTACAATAAAAATCTCGTCTGTACATTTGTGGATTTCAAAAAAGCATATGATTCTATAGACCGCGAATCTTTATTCCGAATCTTGAAAGAACAAGGACTAGATCTGAAAACGCTGGCAATTATTAAAGCAACATTAACTAACACAAGGTCAAAAGTTAAAATCATGGGTGACATCTCAGAGCCCTTCGAAATTAAAACTGGAGTGAGACAAGGGGATGGACTCTCGCCACTCTTATTTAACTGTGTTCTAGAAAAAGTAATACAGGAGTGGCGTGAAAAAAAGTCGGCCCTGAATATTGACCAGCCCATTAAACTGGGGAGAACCAACATCAAAATTGATTGTCTGGCGTTTGCTGATGATCTAGCAATTTTGTCTCAAGATGTATTAACGGCACAGAAACAGATTGAAATCCTAAAAGAAATAGCAGAAAAGGTAGGACTCCAAATTTCCTTTGAAAAGACACAATACATGACCTGCAACAGACTAAGAACACCATTTCTAAAAACAAAATATGGTAACATCAGACGAGTCTCCCAATTCAAATATTTGGGTGAAATAATCATGGAAAATGGGTTGGAAAAAGCGGCCAATAGGAGTAGATGTCAAAAAATGGAAACGGCATTGAGACTTACACAAAATATTTATAACAAAAAATGCCTATCTAAAAACACAAAACTGAGACATTATAACACAGTTATTAAGCCAGAATGTCTATATGGGGCAGAAACGCTCATTTTGAATAGAACGAGAGACATCGAGGACATTGAAAAGAAGGAAAGAAAAATCATAAGAAAAATCCTAGGCCCCAAACAAATAAATACAACAACATACCGACTTCGAGAAAACCAAGATATCAAACAATACACAGATATACATAGGGATATGAGAAAAAGAAGACTTAAGTTTTACGGACACATAAAACGGATGAATCCAAATAGGCTAACTAGACAAATAGTCGAATTTTATGAAAACAGGAGTAGAGCTAAAGTAGAAATAATTAAATGGATTGCTGCAATTAAAGAGGACCTAAGATCAGCAAATATTACGAAAAGTGAAATTCAGGATAGAGGCTGTTTCAGACACAAGGTTGACGTTTGGAAGGTTGGCCAGAGAGAAAAATGTATGAAGACTGGAACAACTTGGTCTGACGAAAGAAAAAAAGCTCATAGCGAAAGAATGAAATTAGTATGGGCGCAAAGGAAGGCTAACAACAACAAACGCCTCTAATTGTACTTCGCGTGGTCCACCCGGGCCCATACGTGAATAATAATAATAATAATATATATATATATATATATATATATATATATATATATATATATATATATATATATATATATATATATATACTTATTAATTATCTATAAATAGAATCTAACACACAAAAAAATCACCCTATATATTCTCCTAGTAGAACATTTTGTAAATATATGCATATATACATTTAATGAAAAAGAGGAAATTTGATAAGAGGAATGCTTGATAAAGTATTTTTGAAATTCTGTTTCGTTGAAAAGATGCATCTGAATTGGTGATTATTGTCTTGTATATTTTTGCAAGATTTAGAATTTGCTTATAAACTGAATAATGAAAAACAGTCGATTTACGTTAAGATAACAATATTGCACTTGCTTTCTTTGGAAATATAAAAACCTATCTTTCGAACTAATATATATTTATTTAATTAAACCAACACCCCCCAGTACAAACTAAATAATCTTTTCTACCTGGGATTCTCACTGCTACTACTAGGTTTCGAGTCATCACCAACCTGACTTGATGCCCCCTCACTAAAACCATACAACCAGAATCAACAATAAAAGAACCACCCTAAACCCCTTTTAGAACCCCTTAAATCTAAAAATGTTAAGCAAAAACTATTTACAAGACTTGAAATGTAATGTTTTTAGATTTTTTCTTCATAAGTGTTTTTATATACGAACAATTAGTGATAAATCTCGTAGATCATTTTCAATACGTAGGAATCGTGGATTATTTTAATACTTTCTCAATCACGAAATCTTGCAAACGACAACGCCCAAAAAATACTAGTAGTACAAATGTGCGAACCGGCTCGAAGGACCAAAAATGGTAGCACCAATGTTTGATCCGGCTCGATAGGATTTATTTCTGTCTGGACGTCAAATAATTGTCAGTCAAGGTAGCGGAAGTCTTCATTTCTCGAAAGGGATCTTGCCAGCACGTGAAGTCGCTGTCGTTTCAATGCTGACCGTACATGGGTACAATCATATGGATGCGTTTTGGGCCTTAACAAGGGTATGTGGTCGGTACATCGGTATAAATGGAGGTCGGGTTAATATAACAGGTTGTTCCATAAGATGCCGCGATTTTTATAATTGGTTTGTTATTCCTCCATTTTTATTTGGTGTGGCCAGGAGTATATATCGTCACCTGAGTATTGAAGTGTAACAAATCCAGAAAAGTAAAATTGAAGAAATCAAGATCTGAAAGTTTAGGTTAACATAATGTCATTATTATACAATCTTTTATTTTTTCCTAGTATTAAACATCAACGACAGATAGTCTAAAGAAAATTATTGCACATTAAGAAAAAAATATCTTTTTCATCGAGATATTTGAAAATTTAGTTTGGATTTGACGTAATAAAAATTAAAAAATGACAAAAAAATCACTTCGTCCAAAAATTGTGCCAAGTCCATTTACATTTTACAAACAAAATTAAAATTTTTACTTAAAATACAAATGTTATCTTGTTCCCTGCAAATATTTTAAAATAGCAGTAATGTCCTTTCTTTGCTTGAACTGTAACAGTTTTTCGCAATATTGCATTGATTATTTTGTCTAATATATCCTTCATAGTTTCGTTATTTATAATTTTAGCTCTTAACTCCTTCTGAATCTCATCTTCAAAATTATGTCTGTAAAATACGTATTGCAAATAAGTCGATTGTACTTGCAGATGCTTTACTTGGGAGTTTAGTACTAGGTTGTATGAAAATGACCGTCTGTATTTCTGAAAATCAAAAAATTTCCTCCTGAAGATGAGGAAGAGGAGGTGGTTACGAGGGGGAGGGGAGGAGGAAATCCTTCCTCCAATCTTCCATCAAAACCAATTTCAATCATTCAAACCAGATCAATGATAAAGGACTATAAATTTCGGAGTACCTAAATTTTCTTTCAATTAGGCTCATGCTTCATGAAATAAATAGAGGAAAATGACATAATGCTGTTATATTCCAAATGATCGTAAAGTATTTCGTCTAGAATTTTTATTAGGACGCATCCTGTCGTCATTTCATGTCGTATCCCACAGTAAGTTTTTTTTATTCACCGTGCAATGCGCTATTAAGTTGAGTACATTTAATTTCCGTTTGTAAAAGAAGTTGCACACATTTAGGGAGCCCAAAAACATTTTGTATATCGAAATAAATATTTTTGTCGTTGTCGTTTTTTGTTTTCATTATGTTTTTTGATTTTACATTGCAGTTTCAGTTTCAAGTGGTTAGTATATTTTTCTTTTTCAAGATTATTTATTTGAATTAATTGACCATCATTTTTTACACATTCCCAAAAACCGCACCCGTTCTTTTTGGTCTTGAAAAAGGAAACATTGAATTCGCTGTTGAAAATTTTGCTGTAGATACTAATTTGTCACGTCACTTGAAAGTGCAGTCTCATTGGATGTGGACTTGGAGCAAACCAATATTAACACTGAGTTACCAGTGATGGATTTCTCAGCAATCCTATAGTGTACTTTACAAAATCATTTTTTTTAAATAATAAAAAGTGGACTTGACGCACTCCAGTACTCAGGTGACCATATACATTTGAAAGCCCTTTTCTTACTCTACAAATCTATTGGTATCATTTTTCTGAGGCTATTTGGTAGCCCGTAAAGGGTATATAACAGGCAATAATTCAAGAACCAAATTCCAGGCGGCAAAAAACTTAATTTTCGACACTTGCTATATTTCGCCTTTTGTCATGCTCCAAAAGGAGGACGCTATAGCCGATCGGACTGCTCAAAATTGGCTTGCCAAGTCCAAAAATGGCAACTTCTCTCCAGTCGAACTTTCGACTTCGACGGGGACCATTTTTAGGAGCTTTTGAAGAAGGACGTTCGTCAAACATGTCGAGAATTAACTGAGAAGATTGACTATAGTTTAATAAAAAAAATTTTATCGCGTGATTGAAGCTTGTTTGAGTTATTTGGTCAGCAAAAGGTACTTACATGCTCTTATAGACAGGGTTTGGTGTGGTACCACCAGAATATCCCACTCTGGTACGTAAAACTCCTTTGTGAGCACCAAATAGAGCATCATTTGCCCAGAAACAACCCATACCAAAAGTGGCTTTTTTGAATGGCAGACCTCGTTCAAGACTGGGCATTTTGATTTTTATCTCTGAAACAAAATATATACGTAGATAACTAACGTAAACGACAACTGAAGACAGACCGATATGATCACGTGATTACTCTTTTACAATGACTAGCCGAAAACTGAGAACACACAATTCAACTGCAACAACTCTTTATATAGTACCTGATAATAATTTACCATCTGAAATGTTCCATTATATTATTCTATTTATTAATCAATTAAGCTTTTGAAATGAACACTAGCCAACAAATATTTAAACTAGAATTAAAAGATTTAACCGTCACAATAAAATAAATTTTCTTTAGGGTTTATGTAGATTAATTTTTTCATAGAGTTAACTTTTATAACAAATTTATAACCTGTATGTATATTATCTTTATTATGTTTGGGTTTTTGAAAATAGTCTGGCTTTAGGATTTGTATACAGCGTATGAAAAAATACATTTTATAGAAAAATTAATGATAGCCAAAATAAAACGTAATATACACAGTGTGTAAATAAAGTAATGAGACTGAAGGCGTAGGCGTTAGATCTGGCAACATTATTCGTTTCTCGTCTAGAGGGGCGGCAGGCCAACATCTGATGCGTTTTCAGCTTGAACTTCTTTGTCAAATTTGGCGGTCCCTAGCAAATATTTTCGTGAATCGGATTTTTTTAGTAATATCTGAAAATGAGTGACGACAATTTCGAGTAATGGTGCGCTATTATGTTCTGTTTCAGACTTGGGCACGGCACGAAAGAAACTTTTGCAAAACTGCAACAGGCTTATGGCAACAGTGTTCTGTTAGGCCCAGGTGATTTAAGACGTTCCTAGGAGGCCGACAGTCGATTAAAGGTTAATCTCACAACGGAAGGCCTTCAACTGCAAAAAGTGATGAAAATCTCCACATAATTCGGGATATTGTGCGCTATGATTGTCGGTTGACGGCCAGAATGATGGAGGGTGAGTTGAATTTGACACACACAACCATTCATCAAATTTTGACCCATGAATTGGGGATGCAGAAAATCTGCGTGATAATATATTAGATAAGAAAATAGCGGCAACACTGTGTGAAATGTAAAGGTCATTTAGATACTAATGTATTCAGTACATTGTGTTTATTGACCATGGAAAAATACCCGATGCACCATTGGTCTGGGGCTGTTGGAATGTGACTCCCACTTTGGGGAAAAAATAATCTTTTCCGACGAAGTGATTCAGGAGTTATCTCTTCATCCTCAGAAAGTCACTGCTTGGTGCGGTTTTTGACCTGAAAGAGTGATGGGGATTTTTTCCAGAGAATAAAGTTAAAGTTTTTTTTGGGTTAGAGGCACATCAGCAACTGAGAAGGCTATTTAGCGACTACTGGACCTACAGCTTAACGTGGGTCTTCCATTATTTGTGCTTCCAGATAAAATAAAAATTACCGCATTGTCACTTTTAGTTATCATTGGGCCTCATTTTAAACTTCTGACACTTTTATTGGATACTTCTATATTAATTAATGTTCTTATTAAGTTTAGCAGTTAATACTTTTGCGAAACTATCATTTTTATTACAAATATTTTCGATTTTATATTGCAGAATTTAATTTGGGGGTCAAGCAGTATATCCTTTGATACGAAATTCTCTGAAATTATTTTCTTATTGCATCAGATTTTCTAGTACAAGCATATTTGTTGTGTTATCATCTTTTATTGATGCGCTTTCCCATTAATATTCATATTTATATGAAAATTGCATAAGGTGTTATATTTATACAATATTCGTGTTTAAAAAAAGTATTAACAACAGCGATTGAGGTTTTTTTTTATAGAAAATTCCCTAATTTGATTTACAAATTTGTTGTTATTGAATAACAGATATAATTATCGACTGGTTCTATAACAAAGGCGAGTTGCATATACACTGCGGTCTGAAACTTTGGAAATTTCGAAACTATGGAATTTGTTACAAAAAACTTTTTTAAAAAGCGAAAACAAAAATCGATATAACTCAACATCAATATAAACATCTTTTAAAAAATATGCTTCCTTGAGATTTTTCTAAAAATTTTCAGTACTGTACTAGAAAATATAAAAGATGGGAAAATTAATTAAGACAATTCCTAAGTTAAAGATGGGCAATGAGATAAAAACTGCGATTAAATACGTATGTAGATCAATCCTTTTATTAAAACCTTCGGTGTGAAACACTAGACTCAAAAGAATTTACAGCATTTACCAAAGCACTTCTTGTAACTTCTCGACATGCGTTTCGCTATCTATGTTAGCATCATCAGGAGATGATTCAATCTGAATCATTCTTCCGTTCAATCTGAAACTGAATCATCTCCTGATGATGCTTTCATATACATCCAAACCCTGTTATTATTTACAATTTTAAAATGTTTCACTTTTTTTCATTTCTC
The DNA here is from genome assembly GCA_031761425.1 of Cosmopolites sordidus. Lineage (NCBI taxonomy): Eukaryota > Metazoa > Arthropoda > Insecta > Coleoptera > Curculionidae > Cosmopolites > Cosmopolites sordidus. Next base: position 206,154 of record JARFXV010000239.1, read on the forward strand.
ATTTTTCCCATATCTAATGAGGGCAATATGTTCTTTATATATCTTAAATTGCTGCTAATTACAGGGGATGCACAATTGCCAAGAAGCTGCAAAAAAGAAGAGATAATTTCTTTAACAATAGAAAGATTGCTAGTCAACCAAAAACTTATATTTCTAATATGGTGAGAACCGGCGTATCGTACAAACTACGGAAAACCAACAAGAGAATACTGCACCTGCTCAAAACTCGGAAACATATATTTAAGAATAAAAGGATATAAAGTATACCACAACATACACCTAGATAACAAAGCTAGAGGGGATAGTGCTGTTATCATTAAAGAATATATCAATCATTATGAATATTATATGCAAAGCGAAAAAATTCAACTCAACCTGGTTGGAATTGGATCCACAAAGCAAAGCTTAATAGTAAGAGCAGTATATTGTCTACCTCGATATAATCTTAAGATGAAATACTACATATCCCTCCTAGAGCATCCTGGCGAGAGGTTCATACCTGTTAAGAAAAGCTATAAGCAAAAGAGGTGTTGTAATTGAGATTTCACTGGTAAACTTACATACTGACCGACCGACCTTAACAAAGTACCTGATGTATTGTACTTCTTTATTACAAGTATTAGCAAACTTTGTTAAGATAGAAGAAAACTTCGACTTAGATTCTGATCGTTCAGCAGTTATAATAACACTGACTGAACAAATCATCAAAAAGGAAGCTCAACCCATAATAGTAAATAAAACTACCGGTTGGGAAAGCTTTAAAATAGAACTGCAAAAAAAAACATTAATCTCAATATTGAATTAAAAACAATAGTTCAATTTAAAAAAGCTGAGAAATTCACAACTATAATACAAACAGAAGCATATAATACAAAAAAAATTACTCATGTAAACTAAAGCAGTTAACTACTCTGTAGAAATCAAATAAATTGTTAAAGAAAAAAGAAAAGCTAGAAGAAAATGGCATGAGTCGGGAGAGCCACCTGACAAAAACATTTTAAATAACATAACCCAAAGACAAGCAGGAAAATAAAACTAAAAAACAAAGAAGAATCGGTCAGTATATACCTACAAAATCTAGTGGCGGATGAGGAACGGACTATTCGTTGTGGAAAGCAACACAAAAGATAAAAAAAAACTATAACCTCAACTCCATGGATCAGAAAAAGAGATAGGACCATGGGCACGTGACAATAAAAAAAATCGGAAGTTTTTGCAGAGCATCTGACGTACATATTTACTCCTAACAAAATCAACGAAGATACTAGATTGGAAGCAATAGATAATTCAAGAACTGAAAATATAACTTCAGTTCCTTAAAAAAAGTAACTAAAAAATAAAGACCAATTTAAATTTCAAAAATTACCTGGGTTTGATTTAATCACAGGTGAAATACTAAAACAGCTGCCCAGAAAAGGCATACTTCTGCTCACATACCTGTTCAATGCAGCCTTCCGACTGACACATATCCCCGCGAGCTGGAAAGTTATTGAAAATAATCATGATACCAAAGACTATAGAGATGATACTAACATATAAATCGGACAGACTCTTCAGAATAAAGCAGGAGGGAGAACCGTCCATTATCTATTATATATTAGCGACCTACCAGCTTTGAAAGACACTGCAACAGCCACATTCGCTAACAATACTGTTCTACTAACAAAATATAGAAACATATATAGTTCTGGTCCAAAATATAGAAACATCAACTAGAAAACTACAATCAACAAGCGATGAAATGGCTAATTGGACCACAAACAGTCGAAATTGATCTTTTAATCGACAGCATGCCAAATCGCCTACAGGCATGCATACAGAGCCATGGAAGAACTACTGCTTATTAGTTTTATTGAAAGTTGTTCTTTTTATTTTTAAGTTACTTTTGAAGGCAATTTGTACATTGTAATTTTTTGACTCTGAAATAGTAAACTTAAGGGGAATAAAGTTAAAATATATATTTGCGTTATTATTAAAAGACGCACAGAAAATAAATATAATTAATTTAAAAATATATATTGATATGTTATTTAGTTCGTAATTGACGAATGTAGCAAACTCTCGATTGTACTGCAAACTTAGACGGTAATACATAAATAAAGTATTAAAGTATTTTCTTATACATTTTGTTTACATTCAGCATATTGCTAAGCTTATTGTTACTAATCAAGACTGATTGCTCATACTGGGATGCGTGAAAGTCAAAATTTTTAATTCAACCTTGCCACAATTGTTACATTTTGTCACAATTTATCTGAAAACCAATGCTGCAAAACCCCAAAAATCAATTAACTCAGTCTACTTCGTTGCAAAACCAATATTACAATACGAAAGTGGCATAGTGAGTTTGCATTTTTCACTTAAAACAACCTTGAACTTCAGCGTCAAAGAAATAATTTAAATTGTTTATCTTAAGCTTCCAGTTGTAATAAATGTAATTATTGTATTTACAAAACCCCAATTAACAGACAAAATCTTTCCGCAAATAGTACAAATTTACATTCTGAAAATATATAAATAAATGTTCTCGACCTAGTAACACAACAAAATCCAAATATGTATAACAACTGATAGTATGTGTACAATTACTGAAATATAGACATAATATAAGAAAGTAAAATAACAAAATGAGCCACATTAGCTGTGGTGTCTAAGGCGTCAGCCTTACGTTACGGCAGTTAATGTGGAGAGGGTTCGAATCCCGTACTAGGCAAAACAAAATCTAAAATTCTTGTGAATGTTTCTAGGTAAGAGTGTAAAATCTGATAAGGAATCACCCCTCACGCCAGTTTGAGGCTGAGTAAGGCCGGATGCCTTCGGAAAGGTTTTCTACGTTGGTCACTCGCCAGTCGGTAGGCTTCTCGAGATACTTTCGGTTAAGCCAAAACCAAGGGTTGATAGCCCGAGGGGGGCGATGATCGGGGTTTTCGGTAGCTGATGACCGTGGTTCGGATCCCACGTTAAGCTTGTAGGTCCAGTCTCTAAATAAATAGCCTTCTCAGTTGCTGACGCGCCTCTAATCACAAAACTACTTTAAAATAACAAATAATTGAATAAAGCCTTCATAAAAAATGTAAAAAGAGATTAATTCATTAGGAGAAAGGTAAAAAATGGTTTATTCAAAGTATGTACCATGGCTAGCTGCACATTTTTCCCATCTCTCTGGCAATTTGTGGATGCCCTACCAGAAAAACCGTACATCTTTTAAGGCGGTCCAGTCATCAAGCTATTTTTCGACATTAATTGAAGAAGTAATTGTTAAAGTGTTTCGTGGAAGCCAAGTGCAGAATTGGTGTCTCTAACCGTTTTCGCTGTGTGTGATGGGGCGCTGTCGTGCTGCAGAATGTAACCCATTCTATTAACTCATTTGTTGATGGTAGCTAATGGTATTAACTGTATCACCTGGTTTCAGCTCATGGTACTCGACACCCCTTTGATCCCACCAAATTCACAGCTTTAGTCTTCTTTCCAAAGCGATTCGGTCTTGCGGTCGATGTTGATGGTTATCCTGGATCAACTCATGATTTTCTGCATTTTAGGTTCTCGAAATATATCCATTTTTCATCTCCAGTCGCGATCCGATGCAAAAAAATATTTCTTTCATGTCGAGAAAGCAAAACTTTGAAACGTACTGTCATAACAACAAAATTACATAAGAGATTAGACTGCGAACCGACCTTTGTTTCCATCGCCGTCTTCTAAAACAATTAAGAATTATTAACCGCCATACGTGAGATTGATAGCTCAGGATCTATACATATCTCAAAAATCCGTTTCTGTCATTTTCTTTGATGTTGTGGGCATGAAACGGGTCGCGATACGATTTGTCTCAAAGGAGGTGAATTAATGGGTTGTTTCATAAGAGTCCGCCATTTTTTAACCTTCAGGCATTTGAAATGAAAATTCCAGGCAGCACAAACCTTAATTTTGCTATATATTTTTCATACTTGCTATATTCCGCTTTTCGCCGTGGTCAAAAAGCTCCGGTGATCGGACTACTCAAGATGGACTGCGGCCTTGCGACAATCTCCCCACATCTTTGGTCTATGAGATATACTCAAAAACTCGGAGCCTGGGTGCTACATAAACTAATCGACGACAATAAGGAAAGTCTCCGTAACAAAACTGCTCAAAATATCGCCCAACACCGAGCAACACGCGGCAGATGAGAAATGGAGTCTCTACGTCAATAGGAAGCAAAATAAAAAGGGGGTGGCCACAAGAGATACGCCAAAGCCGAGAGTTAAGCAAGATATCCATCCCAAGAAGACCATAATTTCTATTTGATAGAACTGGGAGGGTCTCGTATACTGGGAAATGCTGGAGAAGAACAAGACGATCGACAGGAATCGCTACCTCGTCTAGCTGAACCGTGTAAATTGAGGTTATTCAACTGAAACGATCCGATCGATAAGACCAAGTAATGTTGATCCACGACAATGTATGACATCCCACAGCAAATATTGTCAAGCAAGTCATGAATGATCTGGAATAGGTGGTTTTTCTGTATTCGCCGTACTCTTCAGATCTTGCGCCAACCGATTAATACCTCTTCCAATCAAATCCAACCTTTGTCAAAGATCAGGACCTCGAAAACTGGCTAAAAACTTCTTCGAGTCCAGGCCCGACGATTTCTGGCAATCCGACATCCATAAATTGGCCGAGAACAGGTCGTGAACAATGATGGAGAATCCATCATTGGTTAATTTGTTGTTATAATTGTTACTTTTTTTGATAAAACTTTTTAATAACAAAAACGACGGGAAATTATGGAACAAACCAAACAAAAAAAACCTGATATATTAAAAAAAACCAGGTTGCTGAAAACATGATTAAACGAGTAAATTCAGAGCTTACATTCATGAAATGCATTATAATAAGACACAGGTTTATGAATATGGAAACCAGCCAACAAGTTTTGGGATGATGCTTCGATAACAAATCGAAATTGAAAAAGCTACGTAAAGTTTCTCGAAAATCAAAATTATGTTGACTGTTTCCTTTGACTATCTTGTTGTCGATTCAGGGTGAACAGTTAATGAACAATATTATTTAGGCGTTTAAAACGGAATATTCGTCAGAACAAGCCCGATTTATGGAAAAACAATTCGTGAATGTTGCGCCACGATAATGCGTCGTTTCACACATTGATCCTTTATTAACCTCGAGTACAGTCTTCACCTAATGTAACCCGGTGTGACTTTTTTTGTTCTCCAAACTAAAATTATCTCTATGTGTATGACGTTTACTGAAGGCCATCCCGAAAAGTTTCATGAAATGGGGTCAATTTTGACGGCGACATAATAAATCAGTTTTGAAGACCTAAAGGCAAAGTGAAAACTGTTCACCACCAAAGAGCGACAAAGCACGAAAATCTTTGTGCCTTTGGCAGTTTCAGCAAACTTTGCCATTTGTTTGAAGAATCACTTCTTAGAGTGATATTTTAACGTCTAACTAAAAATACCCAGAAGCTACCGAAAATGTGGACATTTACTATTATAAGGGATAGTTAAACCCGTTGGATGGAGTTTCAGAATCATGAACATTTGCACACTCCAAAGTTCGTAAAACCCGACAGGATTGGCAAATTCGTATCTGCCTTTGATAGTAAATGTTATCGTAGCTTTATAGTAAATGTTCTGATTTTCGGTAGCTTAAGATCTTCTGAATCTCTTCTGTTAGGTGAAGAAGCCTAAGGGTTTGTTATTTTGTTAAATTATCGAAATCATTATTTAGTTGGTCCCCTCTTGGCAACAGTTGTGGCAGTGCTTTGCAGCAAGCTACTTATTAACTTATGTCGCTTTTCATATGGTATATTGTTCGGCTATTGTGGGAGGTCGCATTTTTAGCATAACTACATAAATGTTCCATAACATTTTTAATCGGGGTCTGTGAGGTCATTTTAACATATTCTTATTTTTCTCATAGTGAAAAAACTTCACCTACGGAAACTGCCGCCAATTGATGGCACCACACAATAGTATATATTCCTCAGCAACTCGTCATTTTACATATGGGACCCCAGTGGTTTCAAATTCATAAGAAAAATTTTAAGTATGTAAAAAATTATCCGATACATTTTGTGACCCTTATTTTAATAACATAAATAATTGGGCTTTTGAATAAAAAATAATTATAAATTGTTTTACTTTATTTTAAAACTGTATCATAAATAATATTGATAATCGATGCGAAAAACTTTTAAAAAAGTGTTTCCAATTAATTATCAATAAATTAAAATTTATAAAATTTAAAATAAAATCACTTGCCTACGAAAGCGCCATGATTGGTTACCATGTTTGTGACGTCATTGTGTTAAAGTATTTTCGCGTAAGTACTGTCAACGGCTTTTACCTGTGTATATACTGTCAAAATTATTGAAGTTTAGTGCAAAAAAAATTGTTTATTATTAATTTAACTCATTAATTTGTGACAAAGGGTTCATTAAGACCAATTCAACCATATACCTGGTGTGGATATTTTTATGGTAACAGATTTTTTCAAAAATGACATTCGATTCAATTCTGCTGAAGTTCGAGGTGCTAAAGCATCAATTTGAGTTTTTTAAAAGATAATAATGTAAATGTAAATAAGAAACAAAATATTTCCATTAAATATAATTAAATCATTTGTAGGGTGTCCGCGAAAGTTACGTCGAAAAGGCTACAGGTTATGTTCAACTTAACCGCAAAAATTGTATTTGCACTTATTTGAAATTATTAATGGAAAACTAAGAAAAGTTCAAGACACTGAATGTCACGATTGTGTAGCTTCAGCAGGTAATAAATACTCAAACATAAAAGAATTAATATAATGTTATAAATAATAATCTTTTGTATATATTTGATGACAGGTGGTTGTAAAAATTTGAGGTTGTTTTAGGATTATGACGTCATGCTGCTTGGAACCATTGATTTCAACGTTTAACATATTGTGGAACATTTAAAAACATTTCTTGGGAGTTGTTTTTGTAGTATTAAGACAAAATGGTACGAAACATACACGATAACTAAGTAGATTTGACATTTTCAGTACATTTATCAATGCATTGATGATAATAACAAGACTAAGTTGATTAAAAACTAAAGCACTCGTATCAGCTGTCTGTTATGTTGAGGGGAAATAAACACTGTGGCGTCACTGGCTTTTTTTTCGGGAACTGATGGCGTGTCATCGGTACAAGGTTTAAAAACTTATTTTCGATTTGCTATAACTTTTTAATTATAAGGAAAAAAATAAAAATAGTTTTGTTATATAAATTATATATGAAATTATTATTTGTGGATACTAAAGAGCCAAGAATATATAAAATAAAGGATTGTAGGTATTACTTTTGTCAAATATCAAATATAAATAGTATCAATGTACAAGTGCTCAACACTTTTAACCGTAGGTGTAAATCAAATTTTGTCAACGTTTTATCTAAAAACCAAGGTCTAACAGACCAATCAGTAAAGGTAGTTCCTAGTTTGTACTACAAAAATTCGGCAGTAACACAGTGACATTGTACTTTTCACTGAAAAGGCCAACCTTGAACCCTATCGTTAAAGCAGTACTTTAAAATATCTATTTTAAGCCTACAGCTATTATAAATAAATGTAATTATTTTATTTGTAAAACCCTAATTAACAAACATAATATTTCCGAAAACAGCACGAATTTACTTTCTAAAAATAATTAAATAAATGTTCTCGACTTAGTAACACAACGGCCTTAATGATTCATATAATAATTGATAATATGTGTATAATAACTGAAATATACAATCTAGAAAAAAATTGCAAATAATAAATTAATTCTAAGTTGATACTTTTCCTGAAGGTGTATAAAACTCGTTAAATATTCAAAAATAATCGTATTCCACGATGTACCCTTAAATCTCTTGTCAGTATTGTCTGTCTCTTCAGTGTTTTCACAAACGTCAGTTATTTTTACAAAGGAAACCAAACAATTATAGTCGGGTCAGCGAACAGATGTAGCAATAAAAATGCTAAAAAAAATTAGCAATAAAAATGTAACAGAAGATACGATAATAAAAACGGTAAAAAGGGCTCTCCTTAATCAGTCAGTAGCTCACGAAGATTAAAAACACGGTTGAAAACCGCTCGTCTATGAGCAGAAAGTAATTTTTTTGAACCTTATTTTATTACTACATCTGTTTGTTGACCCAGTTAAGACGACCCCTGTTAAGAAAGTACGAGCGATACTAATGAGTCAAAATAAAGATGAAATTTTCTTGTCTTCCTAAAACTTAAAATAGCTACAGAAATTCACAATTGTTATTTAAAATACTAAAACAAACTTTATAATTATTTATTTATAAAAACTAACGAACTGACTTCGTTATTACTAAAAACGTGGTTCGTCAAAAAAGATGTGGCAACAGCGCATTTGTGTTTACATGTAAATATCTCTATTAGTGTATGTGTATGAGAATTTTGACGCTACAAGATAGCGTACAAACGTAGATTCGCTCGTACTTCCTTAAAGGCGCCTCAGCAACGAAGTTTATTTAGCAACATGGCCTAGAGCTTAATGTGTGCTCCGAACCATTGTAATCAGCTATCGATTAATTCCAGTTACCATTCTCCTCGGGTTATCAACTCTTGACTTTTTGCCTTCAGTCTTTCGAGAAGCCTACCGACTCGCGAATGACCAACGTAGAATATCTCTCAGAAGGCACCCCGCCTTACCTAGTCTCCAACTAGCGTGAATGAAGAAAAAATCCTTGTTAGATTCTACACTGCTGCCAATCCAAGTACTAACCGCAACAAGCCACGCTGCATTTTAACTATATTAACTATATATAGTTATTTTTACTTTTGAAACAATAGCTTATTATTAAAATGATCCCCAGAGAAAATTACGACCGAAAAAGCTATCCCGTACACGACACTATACAATCGAACTCATTAGAACACGGAAATATTGTGACAATGTAGGAAGACCTAGATGGGCTAACAATTAGGAATTTAGAAATTATACTAGGAATTTAAAAAGAAATTTTAAGAAATAATCCAGTCTTATCCAGCTTGATTACCGATGTGAGTGCTTTGTAATTTATTTGCCACATTTTACATCATTGCCTAGAGAACATATAGATATGTAGAAACTATGCACGAACGAATAAATTAAGTACCAAAATCCACACCGTGGGCGAGTATAGCAACAGAAATCAAGGTGGGAAAACGGCTGCTGGCACCAAACTTTCACAGGAAAAACAACACGAAGATAACAGTTTAGATCAAGAATAATAATATAGCCCAATTAGTGCAGTTAAGTTTCGCGATCCGATACATCCAGACATATGTGGACGACCTGAGGGAATAGATGACAGACTCCTCCATAACCAGAAATGCAGTTTTAAAAAGACAGCTATATTTGATCCTCCAAAACTGCAGACTGTCAACATACTACCACATACTGTACAAATACTACCACATACTGTACAAATACTACCGCTTGGGAATACTCGCACAAGGCCGATAGTAGCATGTGAACATGCTGCCAAAAGCCATATCAAAAGCGTAGACAGCGAAAGGAGAACCACGTACAACGAAAAAAATCATAGGGATTGCCAGCGTCAGTAAGTACGGCGAGAGACTGCCTTCACTAAGGAAAATTAGGATTACCGTTTGGTGGGATTGCAAGGGAGAAGAGGTGAAAAATAACCTGTAGACATTTTTTGCCAATAAAAACAACGTGCAAAAATGCATTATGTACCTACCACTACATTGGCAAAAAGTTGTAAATAATATTGGTAATTACATAATAGACTGATCGCAAACCTCCGCAAAGAAGACCGAAAACACGATTGACTGATGACATCATTAAGTATATTGGACCCGAGTGGCAGAGTAGTCCAGAACCGTGAAAGTTGGAAGCATGCTGAAGGGGACATGATCCTGCAATGCATCGACACGGACTGATGATCATGATGATGATGATGATGATGATGATGATGATGATGATGATGATGATGACAGACTAGTCTAAATAAATATTTGCATAAACTATTCGCATTTCTCTTATTCTTAAAACAATCCTTACGAACTTTCCGGAGCGCCCGACACTTCTTTTAAGCACTAGTTTTGTAAGGATGCATCATTCATTATAAAGATTAGTTATGAATGGAAACATTTAGCAATAACGATTTCAATTTTTTTAATTGATATTTAAATTAGAACACTCATAAAGAAGGTATCAGGTATTTCGAGAAGTAAATGTATTCTTTTCAGATACTGCCTATAAACTATTATAAGAGATAATTTTTATCAGTTGCTTAAAATAACAATATTTTATAAGATGATAAAAAACAAGAGAAATGTGATTAGAATATTATTCTCAAATTTGAAGTAAATATTTATTAAGCTGAAATAATTGGAAAATGATCTGATAAAGATTATGACCCAGTGACCTTATATAAAATTTTTTCGAATAAAATCTGTACGTACGTACAGCAAATAAAGAAAATACAAAATGAAAATTGGCGTGATATCACTACAAATGTAGCTAATATAAATAATTGCCAGGGTTCTTTGTAATAAAAAAATACAATTGTAAATGTATATTAAAGACATTCATAAGTTTACGAGGCAAAATAAAAGCCTATACATTACTGCATAGGCAACCCAAAATGACCCTAATTTATGAAACAAAAATTATATGATTATTTAAATATTCCTAAGATTAACAGGCTTACTTAAGAGATTGTATATACAATATGTAAACCTCTCCAATGACATATAGTACTGTTAAGGAACCGCTAGGGATATTATTAGTAATTGTAAAATTATACTTTCATAATTGATCCATGTAAATTCAAAAGTTTAACAGTTTATTTGGAAATGTTAAAACTGATCTCTTGAATATTTCTAATTTATCAGTAATATCTTAGTTTTCTGTTGGATACACAGTTTTTATTTTTTCGAATATATGGTTTAAAAAATATTCTAAAATTTAATAAAGATTTTTTAGAACCCTTGTATGAACTAAAACTTTTAGAATAAGATATTTTAGTTGCAAGCGATGTATTACCGAAAATACTTTTATTGTCAATTTTTTAATAATCAACTTTATAGGCTATAAACTTATCGTAGATTTCAGATGAAATAAATAATTTCATTACAATTTGGCAACGTAGTTACAGCAGCAATACATAACCTGCAAGTATTGGATACTTCAATACATACTTGTGTTTTTTTATTTTATATTAAAATGAATAAAAGTTTCATTTACCATTTTTACTATTTTCCCAGAATGTCCAGTTTCCTAACCATGGAAGTGTTACAGTAATACCATCGTCCAAAAGACCAACACCTTTGTTACCAATGTAAAACCCCAACAAAATACTGGTTGCTACCACTAAAACCGCGACTAGTTTACGAGATAATGTCATTTTTACAAGTATTAAAAGGCACTATTATCACAGCAAAATTTTCGTCGTAACCCGTTTACTGACCTGAAGCTTTAATGAGCTTTCTGAAAGCCGTCCGAATACTGTCTGCCTCATATAGAACTTTCTTTTTTATGCGTCTACCAATTACCTGTCAGCAATCACCACGTACTTATTAGTATTACCCGTTATTTCGATATTTTTCACAAAAAATAACCTGATAAATTGCACGTATAGTGAAATAATATTAAGAGAATGAGCTATGTTGTCATTTTTTGATTAAAAGTAAGATTATTTCATGTTTTGTCACGTCATCGGAAGAAGTGGATATAATCTTTTAAATTAAATAACTTGATTTTACAGTTTTTATAAACGCGAGCTTATACAAAATTTAATTCTATTTTATATTATTTTGATACCCCATAAAATAAGTTAAAGAATTATTCAATACTTACCAAGATGTTCTTGTCACTGTTTCAAAAGAGAATTAATAAAAATTAGAAATTTGTTTAGAAATAAATACAAATTTTGAAGGTAATCGTAAAAATCTCAAGGTTAAAAATCCATATAGATCGGCTAAAACTCTAGAATATTTAAATAATAAATATTGCTAATTAATTAGACGAAAAGGTATTATCAAAGTATCTACATTGCCAATGTAATTGAAAATTCTTAATATATTCATATTTAAAAAGAAACAAAATCATACGTCAGTATATTGAAAAGAGTTCAGAATCGTTTATATAGGTTGGTTATATAGAATGTTTTTTTTTTAATACGAAGGTCGTTCGAAAAGTTTCCGACCTGATTCAGCGATGCCGCTAGTATAAAATAATTATCTTACTAATTAGTTTATTTCAGTTTCAGATCAGTGCGCTGAGTTGATAGAGTTAAGCAATGAAACCTCGATATTTTCTGTAAGTATGGATACAATTCAAGTTTCAGCAGTTACAAAATACAGTTATGAGGTGTTAGTGTTAGTACAGTTACAGTGTGATGAGGTTTAACATCGCCGACCATACAAAAAGTGTTATATTTCACTTTAAGGGGTTCTTTCCTTTTGGCGTCGATGGTGGTCGATTCAACCGTGGTCGTAAGTCCATTGAAGATGATGAACACTCGGAAAGCCCAAAAACTGCTATTACTAACAAAATCACCGCAAAAATCCACAATGGCGCATTTAATGATCGTCGACTGAGGGTACGAGAGCTTGCTGATATTGTAAATATATTGATAGACCGCGTCCACTACATCTCTGACGGTATTTTGGGTATGAAAAAGCTTCCCGCTCTATGGGTGCCGCGTTTGTTAACAGTCGACCAAGGACATATTCGAATAAACACTCCCCAATAGTGTTTAGACTTATATAAACTCGAATCTGCTATTTTTTCGATATTTAAGAGGAGATAAAATATGGACTCACTATTACATAACTTAAACGAAGCAATAGTCCAAACAGTGGATGAGAAGTAGATTAAACTGCACCAAAGAAAGCCCAGACGATTCAGTCTGCCAAAAAAGTTATGCCTAGAGGTTTCTGGGATTCTCATAAACTATCTGGCAACAGGCAGAAATATCACCGGAGAGTATTACGCTCTACTACTCAACCAATTGTATGGTGCTTTTCAGACCAAGAAGAAAATGCTTTTTTTCACCACGATAATGCACCTGCGCACAGGAAACGGGTTTGTCGATACAAAATTCAATGATCTAGCCTTCGAAATGTTTTCACGTGCATCATATTCACCGAATTTAGTCTCTGCAATTACGAAACTATTTAACTATGTAAAAATTGTTCTCTGACCGAGATCATTTCGAACAAGCTTCGTACGTTGTTCTTTTTGTGTTTTCGATTGAGACTTTACCTGTACAATCAACGAACATTTCCTTGCAAGGAAATAGTAAGACTGATAGTCAAGTGGGGTTGGATGTTCTTGACCTTCATTTTTTATCGAGTTGTATTGGTCTGCTAAATTAAAGTGCGGTCAGACGCTCACAAGTGGTTTATTACCTGTGTGGCGAATGTCCTAAAATAGCTACCATTGCCATGGATACTAGATGGTATAATACAGTGGCCACTCGTGGGTTTTTAAAGTGGGAGAGCGTAGAAGAAAATAGTGCTGCTAAAGATTTTTTTTGCTTTTCCCTTCCTCCTTTTTACTTTTCATGCATTGAAACCTTATACAGGAGGTGAACCAGAAAAATGAGTTAAAGGAAAGAAAATGAACGAAAATAAAATATGGTGTTTTGCTCTGAAAAATCACAGTAAACAATAAATGCTGGAGGGACGGCGCCCCAACGCACTCCCTCATGAGCCGCCACAAATAAGACTGGTGGTGTTTGGTAAATGTTTGAAGTGGATAAATTCATTTAACTTTTGTGTTGTCGGTTTACTTATTATTTAGCAAAGCTAAATTCTTCTGTGTCTGAGAAAACAGAGCTGGTCCGTCGTTAGATTTAAAAATTTCGTTTAAATACGAGCAAAAATATTGTAAAACATTTTAAAATGACTTGAAAACCTAAAACTTAAACTTGTGAACCCAACTAAATACTTTGGCCTTAGACAGGGAATCGTCCCCATACTGAACCTTCAACCGAGTTAATATTTCGGATGGCTTCACGCCTTTCTTGGTTAAAAACTTTATTATAAACCGTTGCGCAACGGACGGTGAAACCTATTATTCATTCATAGCTATACAGACAAAAAACTGAGTGAAACAGCTCACTGAGCGTTTCCCTCACTCCTGATACATTGACTGCACTTCAACGACCTACACTGTCAGCCCGCTCGTGATTAGCTGAGAAAAGTAAATGTAAAATTCCGGTTTACATTTGATTCACTCTCGTATTAGTGAAAAATTAAAGATTATTAATTATTATTAATTAAAGATTGAAGTAGAAAAATAGTTTATTGCAGCCACTGTCCAGCTTTATAATTATAACGAATCTTCGTACATAAAGCGTTGAAAAATAAACAGAAAAAACGACCTAGTGTTTCTAATATACCGCACGAGCTTACAGGTGTAGTATAAGATAAACTGTTTATTAACATAACCATATTTATAACTAATAAATAAGTTTTAAATTTGTGAATGAAAGCTCACGTAGAAAAAAAGGCATGGGGCCATAAGGTAAACAGAAGAGGAAACAAAGCAAATTACGGCAAGCAAGGCTGGTTGCATTTATTCAAAACTTCGATTTAGAGTGTTTAGATAAAGAAATGCAAAAATTTCGGAGGATTCTGCTTTAGTTTATGAGACAGCAACTATCTTGTTTTCAGGAGAAATTAAACAAATTGTTGAAGAAAAAAGTAATCATCCTAAACAAGCCTTTAGTTATAGTGAAACCAGCCTTACTTGGAAAAAATGCTTCTAAGGATTTGCCTTCATAAAACTGATCAGCAAGCAGCAGGCTTTAAAACATTAAAAACATTAAAGCTTTCAGGATAAACTGACGTTAGTATGATCAAACCTAGACTGCTGATTTCATCGATGTCATATTCCAAAAGCGATATTTGAATATTGGAAAATATTTGAGAAATGAAGGACTACCATTCAAAGTTTTATTGATAATAGAACACTCCTGTCACAGAAAATGAAACTTTTCAATTGGTTTTCTTATTCATCGCTTCAGCCACTTGATGAAGGTGCCATTCTTAAGAAGAGGATAACAATGAGGATAAAAGTGAACCACTAACATGGTCCTTCGAAATAATATCTACGACAATTGAAATGACCCAAACAAACACTAAAAGAACAGATAATGGATTATAATCAAATAATGGAATGAAACTTAAAATTTAAACTAAAAATTACTAACACTATAACAGAAGCTTCGAACCTTCGCAAAATATTTTTACTGAAAAAGTCGACTAGACCATCGATAATGCTCAATCGTCCTTATCGTTTGCATCGTAGCCAAGCAAACAGCCGACTAGCCGACTACCAAAGATGCGGAAGAAGAATAAATATGTAGTTCAAGATGAGGAGGTGTTTTAATCTCAATAAGAATTAAAGTGTGTTTAAAAAAATTTTACAACAAGGGTCCAAAATCTAAGAGTTTTCGAGAAAAAACAAAGTTAGCAAAGTTACTAAATCCTAATCCAAAAACTATGATAAAAAATCCCATTTGGCAAATATTAATTTCTTATTATTTAACGAATAATCTAATGAACATTGTTAAAACATTTTTTTTTAATTCAGAATGATATCCTACATCGACCCTAAAGGATTTGGCAACGTCGCAATATTGCCACCGATAAAGATTTTTATTTCAAAATTGCCACAAAAATTATTTCAATGATTCAGTGGCCGCATTTAAATTCAGTTTATAATCCAAAAATATATTCTACGCGAATACGAGATGTAATTATTAACTTATTATCACCTTCATTATATACCCTTCCTCTATCACTAAAACGTTCCATGCGAACCTTCCATTGTCCGAAACAGTGCTGGAAGCTTATGACTGAAGCTTCGTCAGTTTTAACAACGTAAATACCCCCATTCCTTTGGCAAAAATTATAACGGATTGCTGTCTTTCTAAATTTAAATATTATTGAAAATATCTGGAGTATGTTTTGAAGACAAGTTTATAGTGAATCAAGAGAATTTAATAATTTAATAATAATTAAAATATAGAAGATTTGAAAAGTTCTATTCAAGCTCCATGGGATGAAATTTCACAACAAACAATAATACACCTGTATGAATCATTATCAAAAAAAAAGATTTAATAAAAGGTGATATAAAATCCGCAATATATTAAAATTTTGTTTGTTGATATTTTCCTCTTATTAACTTTTGTCTTTTGTATAAAACTGAGAGTTCGTGTGACATTTTGATGCATCTCAAATTCATTATAAATATTAAGTTTATTTTTTTCTTGAGAAACATCTTCACTTCAATTTAAAATGATTAAAAATCATTTTACTAGAATTTTCATATTATTAAGTTATTTTTAGAACTTTTAAAAACTAATTTTATATTGCATTAGTGTCCGAATCAGTAATAATGAATAATAAAATAATCAAAATACATAAAATCAGTTTAACAATCTTAAAAAAATTTAATTGTGATATTAAGTAAGAATTTTTTTTTTTATAAATTTTTAGGAAATTATAAAAACCGGCAATCCTTTTGATATAAATAGGATGTCACATGTGTATAAATCAGAGTTTAAAAATGACGCAACAATAAAAACTGTTGTATTGTAATTTAAGAACAATTTCTTCTTATCTTTCTATATCCATTACATCATCACTGTCATAATTATGATTTAATTTATGTTATTAAATATTTCGCCCTACACTTCAAATGTACAGAAATTGAATAAATCATTAATTTTTTTGGGCGAATATAATTTTTCTAATTAACAGAAAAGTATTAATAATATTAAAATATATTTTTTAATATTATTTCATAAAATTTTAATATCACTTACATAATAACTGAGAATTCTTTTCGGAGCAGTGAATGATACAGCAAAGTACTCGGCACTTTTCGCTGAAAGTCTAAGTGTGACTGAGCAGTCTCAGCTTTCCCAGACGTCTCAGGTTGGCGGTAGTTAAACTTGACCCTAATTACTTTCTGCTCTGAATACCTACATCATTGTCTTGGAAATAGATTTGCAATCAATTATTAACCCGTAGATATTTTATCACTTGTTTAATTTAAATGTTATCGCTATGTTAAGGTATCGCACATTTTTTTTATCTCTGACACATATCACAAATATCTTCAAAATATTCACAAGCTTACAGTTAATTTCATACTAATAAATAAATATGAATAAATATATTAGCAAAAGTAACAGTCATGTATTAATAGTTAATTATTCAACTTTATCACCTAACATGTGTTAGAAGCTTTAAATCAATTTTGGCAAACTTAATTACAAGCTTTGCCAAAATATATTGTGCAACAAATATGACATATTTTACATTTAACTAAATTATGATGGGTTTTATAAATTTTACAGTCATATCTTTGTTGATTACATATAATTTCATTGAGTGGTAAACTTGCAGGCAACCAAAAAAGCATATTCTTCATTCAAGTTATTCATTTATCGAAAGCCACTTTCCTATTTACAGGACAAACATTTTATTCACTGAATTAAGCTTTAAGATATTACAATAAATGGATGTACTTCAATACTCTTCAATAATCCTGAAAGCTCGAAAACTAATAATCAGCATATGTTTAAGCAACTATATAAGATACATATGCCAGGAAGCAGTTGCCTCAGGATTTGAATTTGAATTTTTTAATTTAGGGCCGCATCAGCAGCTGAGGCCATTTGACAGCCCATAAAGAGTATATACCAGACAAATTGAATATAATAAATATTGTATATAAAGTGTATAATGAAAGCAATATGAATTAAAGAATGTATTATTATATTCCAATGGATATCAAACGTTAAAAGGCAGTAGACCGTAAATAAAGGAACAGCTACAAACAGTCAGATGTAATGCATGGAATAGCTCAATTAAGAGTAGAGGAGTAGGTGAAAATTTTAAGGGAAAGAGGAGCTTAAAGATAACAGAAATGGGTTATATCAAAGGAAAGTAGGAAGAGGATCGGAGTAATTCAAAAAGAGAACTGGAGTAATGAGGGGACAAAATACACGGAAGGTCCCTGGGAAGTCTATGTCTTAGTGCACGGGCAGATAGCGAAGGGCACTCTAGTAAAACGTGACGAACAGAAAGAGGAGCACCACATAAGGTACATACAGACGGAGGTTCGCCACTTATTAGATGACTATGTGAGAAGCGACAGTGCCCGATTCTAAGTCTATTCCACTTTACATAAAGATGACGGTCGAGAGCTGGAGGGGGACTACATTCGAAGAATTTAGGTTTCACGTTTTTAGGTTTCCCCAAAGTATCCCAGTCGAATTGAACAATATCTTGAACAATTAGTGAGATGCAGGAGAAAGCATCCCGGTGATGGAAAAGGGGCAAGATAGGAAGATTTTCTTTTAGAGCCATTTTGGCGTAGTAGTCTGCTCGTTCATTACCCAATATGCCTGCGTGGCCAGGGATCCAAAGAAATTTTACTACTGACCCTTTAGATTGGGATTCCTGTATGATTGAAAGAATGTTAACAACTAGAGGCGAAGGTAGGGGAGAAACAAGAGATTGGAGAGAACTTAAGGAATCAGAGCAGATAAGCCAATTGGAATTTGGACGGGAGAGTGTATAAGAAATGGCCTCTCTAATGGCTAAAAGTTCGGCAGAAAGGATACTATTCCAGGTATGAAGACGAAAGCCACACGTAAAATTTTCGTGAAGGAAGGCTGAACTCACTCCATCCATTAAATTGGAGCCATCAGTGTAAATGATGTTATGAGGTCGGAGGTGTTGAATGATTTTAGGGAAGATGGTAGAAGGAGAAGGGAGACCAGAAAAAGATTTGTTATATGGAAGAAGGGTGAAATTAGGGACACAGCGCTGAAGTAACCATGGCGGCTTGTGGGGGAAAGTTATTTGGTGACAGTGGGGCAAAGAAATACCAGAGTCAAGGAGGAAACTGAAAAGAGCCTTACCCGAACTCTTTAATCGCTGAAAAAAACATGGTAGGGGAAATCAAGAGGGTCAAAGAAAGATTGATAAGAGGGAATGAAGGGTCTACATCTAAGACTTACTGCATATCTTAAAAGAAGGTCCAACCTTCTTATATTAAGAATTTTATTGAGTTGACAGAAGGAAGAGGAGCGTTGCAAAGGGAAAACAAATGGAGACGAGGGCAATTTCGCTTTCGACAGAAATGGACAGAAGATGATTTATTTGGCGAGAAGGAGAAACCAAACCTAGATGACCATTTAGTGAGAGAGTTAAGACAGCGTTGAAGAACTCTCTCACAGGTTCTGGGGCTACGGGAAAAGTAATAGAGGAGAATATCATATGCATAGAGTTTAAAGGAAATAGAGTTAGGGAGGAAGGAGCAGATGCTACTTATAGCAATGTTAAATAGGGAAGGACTAAGCACAAACCCTTGTGGGAGTCCATTTTCAAGGGGGAAGGAATCAGATAAGGTGTCATTGACACGAACTTGAAAGGACCTGAAAGACATGAAGTTGTGGATGTATTTCAGGAAATTACCTCTCACACCCCAACAATGAAGAGTGGCAGCAATATTATAACGCCAGACTGTGTCAAAAGCTTTGCTAAGATCTAGGGATACTGCTATAAGATGAGAGGAGATTCAAGAAACCAGTAAAGTCGGAAATATACCATCCGCTCCAGCAGCTTTCCCAGATAACTAGTAAGAGCAATAGGACGATAACTTAGAGGAGAGGTCCTAGATTTATTGGGTTTGCGCGAGACAACTCTGTAAGAGTAAACTGGGACTTTAGTGGAGAGACAAAAGACTCATGAAAATTGAGAAGAAATTCTACCTACCTTTTCTGAGACGCAAAGAGGGACCGAGGTTGCGATCACTGGAGACAAAAGAATAATTAGTTGCCAGAGTATTAGCTGCAAGGGTGCGATCAGTGATCCAATTTCCGTCACCCAGAAGACCATTGCAGAAATTTGCACGAAGATGATTGACTCTATTCTAGAAGTCTTGGCTAGAGGAGCAATGATTAAGCGAGTTTACAAAAAGCGACCAGGAGTTTCGCTTAGCACGAGTAATTGTACGTTTGGCCAGAGCTCGGAGCCTCTTGAAAGGTATTAGGTTCTCCATTGAAAGGTTTTGTTTGAACTTATTGAGAGCTACTTCACGGGCTTTAATAACAGAACGGCATTCTGAGTTCCCCCAAGGAATACGAGGGCGGGAAGAATGAAAAATGTTGACGGATGGCTAGAACCGCCGACTTGTGAATTGCAATAGTGAAGCGTTCAGTGTTACCATCACAGTCTCCTTCAACAAATATGGAACATTGAAAGGAGGATGGATAGAGCTCCCAGTCTGCCTGGGATATTTTATATATTTTGAGGGGTGGAAGTGGGCTATTAGAGTTGCTTTTGGGGAGGATAATGGGGAAGTGGTCACTACCATGAAGATCCTCAAGAGGGCTCCAGAGCAGCAAAAGAACAAGGGAGGGAGAGCAAAGAGACAAGTCAATTCAGGAGAATGTCATGTATCATTGTTCCGCGGGTGTCAGAATGGGAGGAACCCCATAATGGATTGTGGGCATTAAGGCCTCCACATAGGAGGAAAGGAGGAAGAAGTTGCTGGACCAAGTCAATAAGATCTTCAGAGGAGACAGTGTCAGAGGGAAGAGGTAAAGACAACAGATAGTGATGAGGCGATCAAGACCAACTCAACAATGGTCACAGCTTCTAAGGGAGAGGGAAGGGTAACTGAAGAGATGTCGAGAGATGAATGAGAACGAATAGCTACACCTCCAGCAGCTCGATTGGCATCTAACCGATCATTTCTTGTGATGGAATAGTTTTTAGAGTAGGGTTGCAAGAGGGTTTAAGATTAGTTTCTTGGAGAAGAATTAGGGCTGGGTAAAAATACCCAATAAGGAGTTTTAGCTCTTCCATACGATGTAGCAGACCGTGAATGTTCCATTGGATTATGGGATTGAAGAGGAAGAGAGTAGAGGTTATGTAGTAGGGTGGGAAATCTTGCGTCCTGAAGAGGAAGCTTGGGATTTAGAGCAAGGGATAGTTTTGGATTGAGATTTAGCTTTAGAGTGAGAGGAAGAAGATTTAGACCAGTGATTGGAGGTTAAGTCTGTGTCCATGTCAATCTCGCTAGTGTGCCTACTGGAAGGAAAAGATGATTTGGCAGATTTAAATAAAGAGAAAAGGGAAGAAGCTCTCGAATATGAGACCGGCTGAGAAGTTAAAGGGTTAGAGGAGGTGGAAAGGTTAGAGGAGGTTTGGTTGATATGCTTGAAAGGTGGAGAGTTGGAACATGAAGAGGGTGAGGGATTGCGAGAAAGATGAGGAGGGATAAGGGCACTAGATGAGAAAAAAGAGGAGTGGTGTGGAAATAGATTTTTGACGAGGTAGAGGAAGGGGCTGTGCCAGACGGCCCTGAGAAGCAGTGGTAGATGACGGAGGTAAATCACATTGAGTGGCAATTGAATTCGAGGAGTTTGACTTGGTGACGACCGTAGCATACGAAGAGTTAAGAAGAGGCAAAACTGGGTTTAGAGAGCAGAATTTCGTGTGAGCTTCAAAATATGAAAGTTTTTCTAAAGTTTAAGCTTTTGAATGGCAAACTCCTCTTTAAATTTAGGGCAACCTTTGTAACGAGGAAGCAATTAGGACATATAGAAGGGGGAGAGCAGGCAGTATGTTCATGTGAAGATTTGCCACAGGCAGAGCAGATCGCGAGAGACTCACATCTAGCTGAAACATGTCCAAATTTTTGACAGGTAAACCATCTAAGAGGATTCGGAATATATGGTTTAACGTTTAGTACCATAAAACCAGCGTTGATGCGTTCAGGAAGTTTTTGTTTTCTAAAAGTAAGCGTTATGTTAGGTGAAGGAGATAGGATGCCATCTTTACAGGAGAGAAGTCTTTTAACCGCCACTACACCAAGATTTGCTAGAATTTCTTCCTCATTGCAAACTAAGAGATCCTGACTGTATATTGCTCCTTTGCAAAAATTGACTGATGGGTCTCAACCTTAATTTCATATTCATGCAGTTTTTGTAATTTGCAGAGGAGATCTGACTGTTTAAGAGTCTTTGTGACAAGAAGCAGCATTCCATTTCTTAGTTTCTTTACTGATTCGATATCTCCAATAGAACCGGATATGACTTTGGCTAAAATGAATGGCGATACTTTTTTAAAGGAATCGTCTATCCTGCTAAAAATAAAATACCTATCAAAATCAGAGCTTTGTAACGAAGGAGACTCAGACCTGGGTCTTTTCGACCCTAGAATGAGGGGAAAGGAGGAATTGTTAAATAAAAAATCCATGAAATCCCACGAGTATCGATGAAAGAACTGACCACCGGGGCAGTGCACTTTACCCCGGCTACCCTAATTACGGGGTAAGCGGAGGGGCGGGAGGTACTCTAGAGGCACCGTTCACGACACCTGATATCCTCAGGTGCCACTCAGCCCTTACCACTAGTTTATGCTAGTTTTGGTCCACCCCGGGTATTTCATCTCCCGGTACCACCCTTTTCAGGGAGGCATTCCCAATCCGTCACCTGGGGAGGCGCCCGATGGACGACTAGCAACTACACACGGGTGCCTCAGGATTACTGGAATTTTAGGAAACACTAAATTACATACTGCAAGACTACGAAAGAGAAGTTATAAGACTTTATGCAATTGAATGTCTAGACCTTACGGTATAGTCCGGATCAAAATATTTCGTTGCCTTTCGGCAAATGTTAATTGCCCCAATAAATTTCAATACAAATATTCCTGATTTCTTCAAAGGCTCCAGACTCGGTGTGGTTTAATTTCTGAATAATTTTGGAAAAAATAAAATATTGTTAAATTATTGTTATTATTATTATGTATGACTAAAGCATTGTTTATTGCTTTGTGTATTTTGAAATTATTAGTACAATAAAAATAAATAAATAAATAAATTTATCTATTAGTACAATAAAAATTATAACTTAAATTTAATTATACATTTAATTCGGTTTCACTCTCTGTCAGTTTGATCAACATTAATAAGTAGTTCTATCTTATTAGTAAATGATACATAGGAATCTTCTATTTTAATAATATGGTTAATCGAATTTATCCAACTTTCTTTGGGAATACAATCTACAACCTTTCTAATTAATGTTGCAGCATTTAGAGATAAATATTTTCTGCTCTAACATTGGATTTTAAGTGATGCCACATATGCTCAATTGGATTAAAAATACACTAGGGGGAAGGCGTAAAACCGTATGTCCTATATCGGCAACAATGGTATCACATCCATATTCCTTTTTAATATTAAATGTCTAATATTTCTAGATCACATTTTCTATATGTCTTTCCAAAGTATAAATCGTTTTTTAACATATAGTTCTGACTTTCCAATTTAGTGTTATTTGCATTAGGAATTTAATTTTTTTCGCAGTTATGATAACTAGCATTGTCTATTACAACTACGCTTCCCTTAGGCACTTTGGGCAAAAGGCTATTTATAACCAATCTTTAAAAAGCTCTGCTGTGGTGTCGTCATGAAAGTCTTTTTGGTGGCGTCTCATGTATATTAAACCATATTTCATCAAGGTGGATAATGGGACGATTTTTTTTTATAGAGTTTAAGTCAGTCAAACGGCTTTAGTTAGTCAAACGGCCATTGTCGCAATCGTGATTCCATTAATATTTGTCTTTTATTAATTGCCCGATATGCAAAACCCATTAGAGATAATATTCTTCGGAGGCTAATTCTGCTGCTAAGAATATTGGTTTTATCTTTCCTTAGTCGCTGTTGCAATGCATGCAATGCAGGCACAGTTTGCTCTTCATACATAGCATACATTTTGCTTCGAATTAAGTCTTTGTCACTTTCGTC